>NDXB01008808.1:0-55632 GCA_002631895.1 Agapornis roseicollis
AGGGGCTTGGAGCAAGCTGCTCCAGTGGAAGGGGTTCCTGCCCATGGCAGGGGTTGGAGCTGGGTGAGCTTTAAGCTCTCTTCAACCCAGGCTGGGATTGTATGGTCTGTTCATGGACCTTTGCTCTTGCTGCAGGACAAGGGCACAGACTGATGCGCCTCCTGGCACAACTGGCAGCAGAGCTATTTAACACCTGGGGAGCCAACTCTTAAGCAAAGCACCACATTCAGAGCCATCCAGATGCAAACCAGCCCCACAGCATCCTGTCAACTTCGGGATGAGAAATGGATGCTCCAAGTCACGTCAGAGCCCAGATCTAAGCGCAGGGAGGACAAGGGCTGCTGCCTCAGCCCAGCTTTGCTCCCAGCCCTTTATCACTCCTTAGCCTATGTTGAAAGAAACCGCTCTATAGAGCGCATGGACGCACTGCAAGGCAGCCGCATCCATGGGGCTGCTGCCTTGCTCTTCAGAGTTTCATGGGAAAGGGAAATGAAAGATCAGCATGTGCATGGCTTAGAAAGAGCTGAAGGAAAAGCAAAAACACCCAGGCAGCATCTTCTGCCCCCCCCTGCCCCCGTGAACCTGAAACACACAAAGATGCAAGGGATGTAGATGTCAGAGGGTCTACCTCAAGGAACTCAATACCCAGCACCTCTTAGTGACCTGAGGCATTTACCTAGCCCTGGTTTTGAATTAGGTCCTTCACCCTTCATCCTGAAAGGACTCATCCCAAAGCCAAACAAGTGGGACAGGGCTTCCCTAGCTCCTCCTTTCTGCTGCTTTCCTGCAGGCAGCACTGTCCTGGGTGCGGGTGTGTGCTCTGGTTGAAGCTGCTCTTGCTTCAGCCCTTTCCTTCTAAAAAGGAGCTCAACTGCTGCTTCTCTTTGCCCTGAAGGAAAGGTGCTTCAGGGATGGGTTCATCCCAGTGTTATCCCGACCTGCCTCCAATGCATATCACAGCAGTTATGCACAGGATCATTTAGCAACACAATTAGCATCTGCTTCGGCAGGACAAAGAATCACCTTCCTCTATTCAAGGACCTGGAAGTGCTTTGCAAGCCTTAATTTCAGCCTCTCAACAAGCTTGAGAGGCAACCTGATAGCCTTAGCAGTGTCTTTCTGCCTGACAGATCAGCCTGGGGTCAGCTCCGTGGGGGACCAGGCTCCCCAGCCCTGGATCTAAACCCACAATGTTCCCCTTTCCTGCCGAGTTATCAGAGCTCGAACTGTGCAGGGCACGTTGGGCACCTTCTTGGCCACCCTCCAGCTGATACCTGTCAACATCTGCTGGCTCCAGCCAGCGACCCAGACTTACAGGAGATAAAGGCTCTTACCAAGGACATGGTGTTTTGAGTTGCTCTGAGGAACAGGACTGCTGGATCCTGGGCACAGACTGGGAGGAAGGATAAGCAGCCCCAGCCCCAAGGTCGAGTTAGGGCTGCACCTGCCAGAACATGCCTATCTCTGAGTAGGAGAAACAAAGCTGACTACAAACCCCATGGAAACCAGGCAGCATCTCTCTTCCTACCTTCCATAAGCAGAAAGTAAAGCTGGTCTCACAGGGAGGATAGCTCTCACAGTGCCAAGGACGTCAGCACACGATGCAGGTCACACCACAAAGGCAACGTTCACAACCATGCTATGTCCCTTTTTGAGAGCCACAACCTCTGCTCTTTGGAGGTTGGAAGAGCCAACAAAGATCCCTCTGTCTGAGTCCCCAGAAGCTCTGGATCCATCAGTGGAGGAGCCAAAGGGCTATTTGTGTGGGATAGATAAGGAAAGCAAACATACCCCGATAACCTCCTCCCTGGTGGCAGGATGCACAGTCTGTACCAAAGGCCTGAAATTTGCCTGGGTCTGGTTAAAAATAAACTCTCTGGCTCAGCGCTCTGCTACAGCAACGTGCTCCACAGCTCCAGTCTGCTCCCATTCCTTCCCATTGCCAAGGGAAAGCTGGATGGGGCAGCCCTGGCTGCTCTGGTCCATGGGGTCACAGGAGCCCTCAGTCGCTTTCATGCCAGTCAGTTAATTTTCAAGCTGCAAAGGATCACCACAGGCAAAGTCTGACTTCATTCCCTTGGGATACACCCAGCCTGGCTTTCCACAAAGGCTCAGGCTGTTCGTTTCCTGACTGGAGCACTCAGATGGGCATTTTGGTACACAGTTGACGTCTGCAACCCCATTCAGACAATAGATACAGTAGAGCAAAAGCTGATTTGAGGACTAAAAAGCTCCTTTCTGCCTACTTTTCCTCTCTTCCTATCTCTGATAAGAACCACAGGCAGACACAACAGTTTAGCAATGATGTGAGGTGCAAACATGCCCCAGAGCAGCTACAAGAGGCAACTCTCCAGGGGCAGAATGAAAAGCTCTCATTTATTAAGTCCCCAAAAGGGGTTGGAGCGGGATGATTTTAAGGTTCTTTCCAACCCAAACCATTCTGTGATTCTACGAGTCTATGAAATGCCTTTTGGAGAGTGACTCCTGCTGGAAAGGTGAAGCCAACACAGCTACAGCCCAGGCTTTGGACAGCAGCGATATCCCCATGCAGGAGCCAGCACTATCCCCATGGCCAGGGCTTGCATTGCACTTTCCTCCCCAGCAGCTCTTGGGGGAACCACTGAAATACATCAGCAATTCCTTCTGCAACCTCCTCAGGAAGGAAACGTGAGACACCAGGTGAATGGCTGGGCAGAACGTTGCTCCATCTCTGTGAGATACCACAGGGCTTTCTCACACTAAAGCTGCATGTACTTGGCTTTGGTTTCTGAGTGTCTGCAGCACTGAACCACATTTGAGGCTGGCATCAGCTGGAAGCAACTGTTTCACTCCTCCTTCGGTTGCAGAGCACTTGGGTTTTATCTTCAACTCATCAGGGAGGCACCAAACACAATGAATGTGCCAAACATCAGCTCTGTGCTGGCAAGCCCCGCTCTTCCAGGATCCTCTTCACGCTCTCCACAATGGTCCACACCTCTGCCATGGCACCACGACCTGCAGGGGAACAGCAAACCACACACAGTGAAATCCCAGCACAAGAGGGACCTGAAGCTGCTGAAGCGAGGCCAGAGGAGGCCATGGGGATGCTGCAAGGGCTGGAGCAGCTCTGCTCTGGAGCCAGGTTGAGAGAGCTGGGCTGGGGCAGCCTGGGGGAGAGAAGGCTCCTGAAGGGGAGACCTGAGAGCAGCTCCAGTGCCTAAAGGGGCTGCAGAAAACCTGGAATGGGGCTTGGGACACGGGCCTGTAGGGACAGGCCAAGGGGAATGGCTTGAACCTGCCAGAACAGAGGAGACTGAGATAAACTCTCAGGCAGAAGCTCTTCCCTGTGAGGGTGCTGAGGCACTGGCACAGGGTGCCCAGAGAAGCTGTGGCTGCCCCATCCCTGGCAGTGCTCAAGGCCAGGTTGGACACAGGGGCTTGGAGCAACCTGCTACAGTGGGAGGGGTCCCTGCCCATGACAGGGGTTGGAGCTGGGTGAGCTTTAAGCTCTCTTCAACCCAAACCAGGCTGGGATACTGTGAAATCCAGGTCCCACAGAGACACAAGGCATGTGCTTCCCCTGTCCCACCACCTCTCTGCTCCACACACTGCACAACTGCAGAGGATGAGCTGCACAACAGTGGCACAGCTCAGCAGAGCTCACCAGGCAACCCCACATTGTTTCCTTATGACCCAAGAGAAAGGACCCATGGAAGCCAGAGCTCAGTCCTGGTTCTGCAGGGGTTCTATGGCATGCGTGGACATCAGCAGGGGAGGAGGAGCATCTTACAAGTTTGGTTTGTAACTCAGAAGTCCAGGCAGAAGCACAAGCTCTGTAGTCAATGGAGAGAGGCAGGAAACTTCAACAGGCAACTCAGATGACCTCCCGAAGTACCTCGTGTTCCCAGTCATCCCCAGAGAAGCCTGCATCTAACCTTGACTGCACAGGGAGCTACAATCTCAGCTCACACCACCCTGGGGGCAAATGTGCAAAAGCACCCCCAAAATAGCAAATCCCCTATTCCACCTCCTTTCTCCACAATAAACTCTGTGTGTGTGTGCGCTCAGGAGCTTTCTGAAATGGCCTTTTGCCTAGGAGAAGCAGACTTTCAGATGCTCATCTGGCATGAACCCAGTCCAAAAGTGCAGCATTCGGTCATCTCCAAGCGTTTCTCCCACGATTCAAGCTGGTGCAGATCCAGGACAGCTTTATCTAATGTGGGGGGAAATGGTTTGGTGCCAGATGAACATCTGAAAGTCTTTTTAACCTTAGGTTTAGAAGTTTAAGGCCAGAGAGAATTAAATCATGCTGTCCAAGCCTCTGTACTGAACTCAGCTCTCAGTCCATTCATTCCTGCAATTCCCCTGGAGCTGAGGAAGGATACTTCTCCCCCCCCAGCATCTGTCTCCATTGGAAGATTGAAGAGATGGATCTCTATTGATCTTCTGTCCTGCTGGCTCTAATCATTGGAAATATGTGATTTACTGGGCATCAGAAATCAGTTTCTCACCTGAGCCTTGTCTGGGACAGAAGGTGTAGTTGGATACAGAATCCCAGACTGGTTTGGGTTGGAAGGGACATTAAATCTCATCCAGTTCCAAATCCCTGTCATGGGTAGGGACCCCTTCCACTGGAGCAGCTTGCTCCAAGCCCCTGTGTCCAACCTGGCCTTGAGCACTGCCAGGGATGGGGCAGCCACAGCTTCTCTGGGCACCCTGTGCCAGCGCCTCAGCACCCTCACAGGGAGCAGCTTCTGCCTTAGATCCTAACCTGAACTTCCCCTGTTTCAGTTTGAACCCATCACCCCTTGGCCTGAGGATTTGTGGTGAAGAATGCTATTTTTGGAAGGAGAAGAAAATTGGGCTTCCCTGCAATGTAAGCCTGTGAATGCCTTTCAGACCTGTCCATCCCAGGAGGTCTGGAGCATCCTGTGAACAAGCTGCAGGCAGATGTGGGCCCTCCTGATCTCCTCACCTCAAGGAGAGGAGCTGCAGTTGCCAGGTCCTGCTAAACAGGAGACATTCCCTGCCTGCCTCTGCAGAGCTGAGAACATCTCCAAGACCTGCCTTTGTCCTCCACCACTCACTTACTCAACAACTTGGGCAATTCCCAGCTGGATTCTTAGGTGGAGCAGAGCCTGTCTTGCAGCACAGCTCATGCCTACAGGTCAAAAACCTTCCAGAGTGTCAGGCTCTAGAAATCCAGCCAAGGGTGAGGAAGATCCTAGCAGTCTGGCAATTCTTTTTCAAAGGGAAATTGCTGCAGGCCCATGGGTGAGATGGCATCTCCCAAAGCTCCCTTTATATCATACTATAAAGATAGCATTTACCTCCCCAGCCAAGGAAACAGCTTAGTTGTCAACTCAGTTTAACTGATGATTTGAACTCTTTTAGGATGTGGCCCAGTTCAGGTGAGACCAGCCACACGAGTGAGGACCTAATCCTCTTCTGCAGCAAGCCAAACCACAGCATCAGACAAAACTGGGGCAAACTGAATCCCTTTTCTTCTGCAGCAGCTCTGTGAGCTTTGCTACCTGCTGCTCAGGTGGAAGCTTTGTGGATGAAACCTAAATTCAATTACTGGAGAAAGGAAGAGGCTTTGGGGTGAAAGGTCTGAAATAGAGGGAATGAGAGCAAAAAGGCAGTGGTGGAGAGTGCCTTGCATCTTACAGAGACTTGGAGTCCATTACTGCTGTGCTAGATGGAGTTCACTTGCTTCGGATTAGCTCCAACGGGGCTGTAGGTTGGATGTGGGCTGGAAACAGCATTGGGAATACTGGGATGTTTTCCTTCTTTTTGAGCAGCACTTACGCAGTTGAGGCCTTTGCTGGTCCTCACCCCACCAGGGAGGAGGCACAAGGACTTGGGAGGAGGCATGGCTGGACAGCTGACCCAAGGGCTATTCTATATGCCATATGACATCACTTGTAACTGATTTCATTTGCATCACTTGGCTTTCTGGGGTTTATTTCTCTCTTATTTTCCTTTTCATCACAGTTTATTCTTTTATTTCCATTATTAAACTGTTTTCTCCCTTTTGCCCTTCTGAATCTCTCCCCCCATCCCACTGAGGGGAAGGAAGTGTGTGCCTGCATAGGGCTGAGCTGCTGGCTGGGCTTAAACCAGGACAACTGCTTCACCAGCATTTTCCTACAGGAAAATCCTGCCTACAGGAAAATCTCGTTGGGAGTTGACTCACAAGCACAGGTGGAGGCTCAGGGATGCAAAACTGCACCCATTTCATCTGTGGAGCAGGGATGTAACAGCACAGCCCTGCCTCAGGTGCATGAACCTGCAAGCAGCAGCACAGGACCCATGAGGAGGCACTCAGCTGTTTACTATGGGGATGGAGATCCTACATGCATACTGAAAAGGATGAAGAAGTGATGCCAGATGCTCTTCCTGCTTCTGCCAAAATGTCTGCACAGGATGACCTCTTTTAGGCAGTTTCCCTTAACATCATTTCAAGTATGTTAGGAATTTGATGTCATCAGGGCTAAAATCCCAACAGAAGCATAAATGTCCAGGGTATTTCAATGGTTCCTGAGTTACTTGACTACACTCACTGCAGGGTAACTATTTCTTAGTCTCCTGCTCCAAAACCACCCTCGAGAAGCACTGCAACCACTTTAGTTCAGGAACTAAGGCCAGCCCTAGGGTTGAACTGTGAAGAGCATTTTAACACCCTGTCTCTGCTACAGCCTGTTTATTGAATCCTGCATGAGCTGGGGCTGTTAAACCAAAGTATGAGTCCATTACTGTGCAGGTAAGAGCATATTTGATATTATGGGCTAGAACTGGGTGATATTTTCCAATCTGGCCAAATTGCTTGCATAAAAAAGCCTCCTCAAAACCTCCCCAAAGACAAAATACCTCCAGTTAAAGCAGCTTCTAAAACACAGATGAGATCATTTCAGTGGTATTTCTTAGCACTGCGAGTGAAGCCTTTTGAAAGTGGGTGTGACAACACTCCCTCCCCACCCTCTTCCACTTCACTGACAAATCTGATGTCAAAACCCCAAACCAAATCTCATCTGGGAAGCTGAAGAATAACCCAGGCACCAAACACCAACAGATGTTCCATGTGCATCCAGCTACAGCCTCAGCCAGGACTGCAAAGTGCTTGTTGTAGCCACATTAGAGGTCAGGACACCCAAATCCCAGGCTGACAACACTCACCACAAAGCCTTCCTTCTCTTCCATCTCCTCTCTACTTGAATGAGTGTTTCTTTGGAACCCCAGGCCTATCTCACAGCTCATTTGAAAGCCTGGCTTGGATGACCTCTTAAGACTACTTAAAAATTAATGAATGAGGATAATAGATACCAGCCAGCACAGGGGAAAGCTTCAGTTTGTTTGTGTCATTCCCAGCAGTGAGCATCTGCTCCTTGCAGTTCAACATGGGGAGCACCACAGGACAAAAGAACGCACTTGTAGGGGCAGAAAGAGCCAGAAGGCTGCCAAAGGGACCAACCTTCATCTCCACACACTAGTTTCTTCACCACGCAGGGGATCTCTGTGTAGCCAAAGCCTTTCAGCTGCTCCACGTGTTGTGCTGTGATGGGATGCTCCCACATGGCTGTGTTCATTGCTGGGCAGAAGAGCAGAGGTTTGCTCAGATCCCAGGCACGGATCACACAGGTCTGCAAGAGAAGCCAAGAGGGTCAGCTCTGGATGGGCTGGCTCTCCCCACTCCCCCCCATCACTTGGAAGCACAGAAGTGCTTTCCCGGCCTGCATGTCATGAGAGGACCAAAAGCCTCAATCTGTCAGTGCAGATGGAGTAACCCACAGGCAGATGCATGGGGCTGATGCTCATTTGTACCACATTCCAGCAGAGCTCAGCTCTGACAGGCAGGAAAGATAAAGGAAGCTTCAAAGAGGATAGATCCCATCCTGCAAACAACCCAATGGCTGGAACACGATGTGTACAGGTTGCCAGTCCATTTGGAGGACTGAGAGGAGCTGAAGGGTGGCCACACGCCTTATCAGCTACAGAGATATCCCCAGGCAACACTTGAGCTGTGGAGCCAAACACAGCACGTTGGCAAAGATATGCCAGCTGGATGTGTAACTCCTCCCAAGGGAAGCACTGCTGCTTCCAGAGTACAAAAGACACCAGAACACACATGGGCTTCTGCAGCAGCTGCTGGCAGCTCCTGTGTGCTACAGGGAGTCATAGCTGAGTCCTCTGTAATACAGAGCTCCCAGATAACCCAGTATCACCTTGAAAAGATGAATGCTGGTTGCTCGTACTACAATGTCCATCAGCTTCTCTAGGCCTGGAGGCATTTAAATCCTGCAAAAGGAGCTTCTCAGGTAGCAACAATCCCTGGCACAGGGTCTCTGCTCAGATCACAGAGTACTTGGAGAACTCTGCCCATCTTTTCTTGTGTCCTGTGATTTGAACCTTTCCCAGCACAGGGAATTCTGCCAGCATCTGTTCTAACTTGCCAACCAGCACCTTCAGCACTTGCAGGAGCTTCCTCTTCCCTCCACAAGGCTCTCTGAAAACACTGGCAGGAGTTTGGGAAGCCATGCATCCCTAACACCCTTCCTGAGCTCTTCCCTCTGCTACCACCAGAGCATCTATAGTACCAAGGGGACCCAGAAAGACAAGATATTGCTTGTCCCTCCCACAGCTCCTCCTAGCTTCTCTCAGACATTCTAATCATGCAAATCAGGGCTGTTGCTCTGCATTTACATGCACTTCCTCTTACCTGAAGAGCTAAGTTGGTCACACAAGGCTCTCTGGATGTGATGCACTGCCCTCCATTCCTAGTTCTAACCTCCATGCATTACTGCTGGGTGATGACCACAGCAACATCTGCAGCTTCCTGGAACATCTTTATGGTGGTTAATGCTTATGATCTCTCCTAATGAAAACCTAATGCCTGGACAGAGCATTCAGCCTTGATGAAAGTCCCTATCAGCCATCAGAGGCCCACATCTTCTAATGCACTTTCTGATCAGCCTTTAAACACTTTTGATACCAGAAAGAACAAGCCTGAACAAGCAAAATGCCCTCTAGCTGCGAGTGGAAGGTGAGTGCGTGTTTGACTTGGTGTGCTCTGCAGTTAGGTAGGGGAGGAGGTGAGGGAGCAGGAAGTCAACAGTTTTATCAGATCTCACAGGTGTCTTTGCAGATCACATCTAAGAAATGCAGAGAGGAACTCAGAAGTGAATGCAAGTGCATGTGTGCACAAGTGTGCATGCAAAGGCATGGCAGAGAGAGGGTGGAGGCAGAAAGAGCAATAAAAGAAAGTGAAAGCAGGAAAGGCACAAAGCAGGGACTGGGAACTGCTGGAAAAGAGGCAGAGGTGAGGACTGGAAAGGGATGCAGAGAAGGGAAGGGAGGAATGACTGTTTGAGAAGGAACCATAGTGGAGGAAGAGCGAGACAAGAAGATGAAGTGGGAGCAGAACATGCAAATGTGGCTGCTCTCGCTGCTGCAGAAGCACAAGTTTCCATAAAAATAAAGGTCAGGTAGCCTAACACTGGGAGGTGAGAGAACTCGCTGTTACTCACCAGCAGGTTGTCACAGATGCCATTGGCAAGCTTTGCCAGTGTGTTTGCATCCAGAGGTGCCACCAGCATCAGGTCAGCCCAGCGCCTGAGCTCAATGTGCAGCACGGGGTCCGAGCGCCCCTTCCACAGCTGGGGAGCAGACAAGGTGCAGGTTACTGAGCCCTCACTTGAGCAATCCCATAGTAACCACCACGTAAACCTACTCTCACACTGAGAGTGTGGAGCTGAGAGTGTGGAGAACCAGGGACCCAGTGCTCACTTGTCTGAAGGCCATGTTGCAGCTACGTTCAGGGATCACAGTTAAGGGATAGCACTGCTGTGCTTGGAGCTCTACAAACTGGTGTCCTTCCCCTACAAGGACAATTCATCAGACAACCCCAGATTTCAACTCAGAGGAAAGAGCTTTCCCCATCCACTTCCCACTCACATCATCCCTCAGCTTCACTCTTGTTTGCAAAAGCCCCCTCAACTTGTAGCATACCTGAGTGGAAGGAAGAGCTCCCTCCTGTCAGCAGCTGAAGCCAGGCATGACCAAACTGGGGGCACATTCCCTGAGGAAGCCTTGCAGTCTATAAGCTCCATGATTCTTTGAAATTAAACTATCCACTGGCTTTTATGAGGTTTTGACCCCTAATTCCACAAGTCTCTTCCAGCTAGGATGCATACTCACAGCAGCATCCTCATAAGTACATCAGCGAACAGTCATGTTGGCTTTCTTCAGGATGGATGAGGTTTGGCCAACAGGGCACTTCCCTTCTCAACTGGCTCTAAACTCTAAAGCTGAGTTGCTCAAAAGAGTCCTGGTCTCTTCTTAAGAGCACAGTTAACTGGGAACTTAGGTGGGAAAGTATCAACAGAAGCAGCAACAGCATCGGGTGCTTAATCTCCAGGGGACACACACAGCCACAGGCCAGAAGAGGTGTGTCAGGGCCACAAGCTGTTCCTTCTCTAAGTCACTGGAAACCATAATAAAAAGCCAGCCTTCAGAAAGCTGGTGCTTCCTGACACCATTTCCAGCTCCTCCTTGTACTTGGATCAGGACTGTCACCTATCTATATATAATATACACAAAAGCAAATGCTGATGTTTATACAATGAGCCTCCACACACACAGGAACTCTCACAGCATGTCAGCAAAGCTGGAGTGAAGAGAAAAAGCCATTTTGCAGGGTCTAGAGAGGTCCATAGCCCTAGCAACTGAGCCATCCTTGGCTGGAATGGCTCTTCTGTGTATGCACATGAGCACAGAGCATAGACTTCCAGCCACCTCTCCCACCAGTGCATGGCACCTCCAGGAGCTGGTCTGCTCCTCCCTGCCAGCAGGCAGCTTCCCAGCCCCACACCAGGCTGTTTCAAAGCAGTGTGGGCAGCTGGGGAACACCACTGATGTCCGTAGAGCCAATACTTAGTGCTAAGAAGAATTAAGCTCTTGCTTTTGTGACAAGTATGACTCATGACAAGCCCCAAACACCCTCACCAAGGCTCTGCAGTGGCTTTCTTGACACTTCCTGAGACTCCTCTTAGAGCTGTGGATAGTGGCTGAAGCCCAGGGTGGTGAGAGACCACTACCACCCTTACTGCCTGCTGCAGCCCTGGCAGGGCAGCCTGTGCTTCCTCATTTACAGCATCGTTGGAGCCATGTTCTTGGAAAGCCAGACTCCAAAGCATACATGACTAGAAACATGGAATGCTTTGGTTTGGAAGGGACCTTATAAAGCTCCTCCAGCTCCAACCCCTGCCACAGGCAGGGACCCCTCCCACTGGAGCAGGTTGCTCCAAACCCCTGTGTCCAACCTGGCCTTGAACACTGCCAGGGATGGGGCAGCCACAGCTTCTCTGGGCATCCTGTGCCAGCGCCTCAGCACCCTCACAGGGAACAGCTTCTGCCTTAGATCTAATCTGAACTTCCCCTGTTTCAGTTTGAAACCATCACCCCTTGTCCTATCGCTCCAGTCCCTAATGAAGAGTCCCTCTCCAGCATCCTTGTAGCCCCCTTCAGACACTGGAAGCTGCTCTGAGGTCTCCACACAGCTTCTCTTCTCCAGGCTGAACAGCCCCAATGTTCTCAGCCTGGCTCCACACAGAAGCAGCTCCAACCCCTGATCATCCTCATGGCCTCCTCTGGCCTTGCTCCAACAGCTCCATGTCCTTCTTATGCTGAGGACACCAAAACTGCACACAGTGCTCCAAAGAAACAAGTCTTGGCCCAGTATTAGAACACAAACAGATGTGGTCTCTTGCAGTGAAGCACTTCTATTTGCTATTCAGCACCTGAACAAGTGAATCTCCCAGAAGCCTGCTTTTTTCCTGAAGTATGACCCACTGGCCCTCTGGAAGCAGAAGGCATGAACGCATGACCAAGCTACCTGAATTACAAAACCTGTGGCTGCTGGGGATGGGACAGAGGCTTTTGCATTCTCCCATGGAAGCACAACTCACCTGCCATTCATCTTCATCGCTGTAGAGGGTGACAGGAATCTCCTGGACATTGTAGAAATGCTTTGCTCTCTCAGTGGTGACCACCTTCACTTCGAGCTGATCAGAAAGAGACAGGCAGACCAGTAGTTAGACCTGAGGACAACCCTGTCAAGCTGGGCTTGAGCCACAAAGCAGTCTCTCAGGGGAGCCTCCCCCATTCACAGCTGAAAGGCCACCACAGGTACTTATGGGAGCCAAAGACCCATTTTAAAGCACCCTAAAATGGGAAGGCCAGTTCATGTGGAGTCAGTTCATGTGTTCACGTGGCCAGTTCCCAGCAGGGACAGCAGAGAGGCCAGAGCAGGTCTGAATGAGGTGCACTCTGCAAAGAACTTCAAAGAGGCAGCAAGAAGCAGCAAACCAAAGCTCAGGGAAAAATGCCCTTTAATCTCTCCAACATGCCAAAGGGAATAGGAGAGCATCTCATCTCAGTGAGATCCATAACCACAGCATACAGGACTGCCAAGGGGTGGCATTGCCTACAGGGAACTTGCATCTTCCCACACTTGGGGCCAAGAGCAAGCACAGTGCTGAGTGATCAAAAGAACTGCTGAGGGACAAGAAGGTGAGTGGGGCTCAGCACCAGCACCACAAGCAAACCCACTGCTGCCATGCAAGGCTTCACAAGGAAGAGGGGCTTTGGAAGACAGAGGAGCATTTCTTGGTCTCACAGACCACACTGGGAACCTCTTTCTGTCCCTCTTGTGATGATCTCCTGGTGCCAGAGGTGGGGAGATAGCTACAGACCACTGGATCCTGCCTTTTAAAACCAAGTTAGACTTGCTTCAGCCAGGGATGAAAATAAGACAGACAAGTCCGAGTGGTGTCTTCCAGCCTTCCTATCCCCCTGATCAAGGTAAGATGCTGGAAAGAGGAGAACCTCCACATAGGTATGTTCACAGCACATAGTTTTTGAGCAGCCAAACCAGTAAAGCAGTGGTTTCCGCAAAGAAAAGGGTGAAAATGCTCAAAGGTTTTCTCTGAAGCCCTGAATAAACCTGCCTGAAAGCCAGTGGAACCTTCAGTTATACGGTATATACCAGGGATGCTGGTCTGTGCTCAATATGGAGCTGCTGGAGCCAGTCCAGAGGAGGCCACAGAGATGCTGCGAGGGCTGGAGCAGCTCTGCTCTGGAGCCAGGCTGAGAGAGCTGGGCTGGGGCAGCCTGGGGGAGAGAAAGCTCCTGACAGGGAAAATGAGAGCAGCTCCAGTGCCTCAAGGGGCTGCAGGAAACCCAGAGAGGGGCTTAGGACAAGGGCCTGTAGGGACAGGCCAAGGGGAATGGCTTGAACCTGCCAGAACAGGGAAGACTGAGATGAGCTCTTAGGCAGGAGCTCTTCCCTGTGAGGGTGCTGAGGCACTGGCCCAGGGTGCCCAGAGAAGCTGTGGCTGCTCCATCCCTGGCAGTGTTCAAGGCCAGGTTGGACACAGGGGCTTGGAGCAAGCTGCTCCAGTGGAAGGGGTCTCTGCCCATGGCAGGGGTTGGAACTGGAGGAGCTTTAAGGTCCTTTCCAACCCAAACCAGGCTGGGATACCCTATCACATCCCTTGGAATTTATTTGACACACACTTCGGAGGTGCCAAGGGGCCCTTTGACATGAGATCCTTTCATTTCCTCCTGTAGAAATCTCAGCAAGAGGAAAAAGGGGGGTTTCCCCAGTTTCTATGTGTCCCATGACCTGCTTAAAGCTGTTACTCTGGCAAATGTCACAGTCAAATGTCACAGTCAGTTGCCTGACCCACACAGCAGGTCAGTGTCAGAGTGGCTCTGCTTCTGCTGGTCACCCATAGTGCAGGACATGCANGTTGCCTGACCCACACAGCCCCTCTGCACACAGCAGGTCAGTGTCAGAGTGGCTCTGCTTCTGCTGGTCACCCATAGTGCAGGACATGCAACGGTACATCCACCTGCAATTCCTCCCAGGGATACCCCTTCAAAAAGGAGACAGGCCAACACATGAAGGGAGCACTCTGAAAAGACTTGTAATGTGGAAGATGCCACAGATAACAGTGAAAAAGAACACTTTTCCTTGTTATCAGCTACTTTCAACCACTGTCTGCTCCTTCAAGCAGTTCACAGTGCAACATGGTTCTATTGGCCCAGCAGAGAGATGGGGAGAAACCAGCCTCACCAGAACTCCTTCCCACTAAAACCCTGTGGCCTGAGGAGCACAACTGATGCAGCACTGCCTGCTCACTTGGGCTAGAACCCAATGCCAGACCCCTCCAGCCTCCAAGGAGCTATCTTCTGCAGCAGTGGTTGAAGTAACAACACATGTTAACCTATCTCCCCAACACTATCTATTTGACTGGGAATGGAGCAAGGGTGGTTATCTGCACCCTATGTGACTAGAACAGCAGCTGGGAGCAGCTGGAAAATCCCAGCCTTAGCATATCTGGGCTTCAGTAATTTTCCCTACTTCCTGAAGAGAAAGGGATGGGAAAACACAGCTGCACACAACACCGCTATTTGGTGCTAAATGTCGTTCTTTGCCTCTTCTAAATGTCTGCTCTTCTTCAAGTGAGCCTAACTTGGAATCACAGCTGCACTTCTAGTGCTTCTGAGCGTGAAGATCACATTCACAGCAAGCAAGTGTATGGTTTCCATGTTAACCTCAGCTCACAGGAAGCTCGCTCTTTGGAGCCAAGCAGTGACACCCACAGAGGTGCTAACGCTGCTTTCTGCCCCACTGCAGGCCTAGCTGAGGTGTTAACCTCACAGCCTGCAAGATGCTATTTCTCTGGTGATTTTAAAGAGCAATGTGCAGCTTCAATGGGCATGTCAGCTCTCTGAGATGGTACCAGGAGGCCAGGTCTGGACTAAAAGTTGTCAGAAAGAATGTTTGGTAGTGGTAGTCTTGTTTTGCAGTGAGATAGGTGTTTCAGGTGATACAACTCCACCTACCACGTATTTCATCACTTCAGTTGTGTCATTAGACAAAATCTAGACCAGAAATACCCCTCTAAGGGTAAAGGACAGAAAAATCCCCCAAAGACACTCTGCTTTTCTTAAAAAGATCATTTCAGAACCATCTCCAGTCTTCAAAGCATAAGCCCAGGAACAGGGAATTGGGCTATGGAGTTCAGCATCCAAGCCACTACAGGATGGAGCGTACCAGAGTGATGCTCAACGACCTCAAGTGGTGGCAATTCCACCACTCTCCCAAGAAAGCTGCCCTCTAAGTTAAATATTCTCCCTAATGAAGGTTTTCTGCTGGGGTGAGCTCCTGGTTCCCTTGTTCTGAGCAAGACCTTTAAGTCCCTTCAGCTACACTGGGAAGAGATCAGTGTTCTCAAGATCACTTAAGCCTCCACAGCTTTTTCCTTCTATTTACCTGGCACACCCTCTGTTTGCCTGTAGATATATCTCTGCTTAAACAGTAAAGCCAGTCTAGCCACACTCCAGCTCCTTTACTGGAGAGAGTTCAGACTGGTCAGAGTTCATTTGCTTAGAGCACTTAAGCTGATTCTCCAGAACAAACCTGACTGCGTAAGTGTTCTCCTGTGCTCACTCAGTTTTGCTGGTGTCTGGTAGAGGATCCCCCTGTCACAGATGTTTCTGGGTGGGGTAAAGGGCTGTGCATGGTTTTTCCTTCATAGACTTCTCAGTTTTGACAGCAAAATCTTTACAGACTGAGCTTCAGGAACAACCACTGAAGAGAATGAGGAGCTCCTCTGGTAAACGGCACTTTCAAGTTGGTGTAGAGATTACCTGGCTGGAGCACCATGAAATGGTTTAAACCTCGAGGTCTAGATGAGAGCCTGTAGCTCAAATACCAACACGCTTCCCCCACTGTTGCCTTTCCTTATGATCAACCGACATAATTTTTGCCACTGTATTCCTGCCAGGCTGCTAAGAAATTCCAGGCACCAGCCTGAGCATGTGAGTGCAGGACAACCATGAGAGTTACCCACAGTGTCCTGAGGAGACCCTTTGGGCTGTGTCCCCACAGCACCAGATGTAAGGGGAATAACCTGAAAGCTGGAAACTGCTGCTGTCTTAACTTCCTCCATCTTCAGAGAGGTTAAACAAAAGGCAGTCAGATGGAGTCACCTCCACTGTCACCCTCAAGGAGCTGTGCAAGCTTACTGCGTGCAGAACCATACTGCCAAGTTGTTCACCAAGGACCACTCTAGCCAAAACAGCCATTTAAAGTAATCATTCCAGTTTCAAGCCTCCAGCCACATCTCCTTCAGTATCAAAGCCTTCCGCTGCTCCTGCCCTGCTTCCTTTTAGAGCTCTGTTCCATCAGTAAAGAAATCGAGTTGTGCAAGATAGACCAAACTGCATGGAAAAGTCACAGTGGCTCAGCAGGCTTTGGATCAGGCCTGGAAATCACAGCACAAGTGAGTAAATATACCATTTAAATTAATAAATGAACTACCAGGAGCTCCTTGGGAGCAGCTTTCTGTGTCACTCTTCCTTCAGGCTATAACCTTTGTCTTCACTAATCACTTCAGGTCAAGTAATACATTAACTGAGGCCCCTCTCTCCAACCCACCATGCCAGCCCAAAAGCTCCCTGCATCCTCAGTACCCTTAAAGCCTGGACATCAACAGCTCTGCCACTCTTACTGCTCCAAAACCTTTTGCTCCACCTCTTAAAAGCCAAAGCTTTTCTATGTTTTCCTCTGACTTTACAGCAAAAGTTCACACATCTCCCTCCCTGATTCCAGCTACTACTGGCCTCTGCTGGACACCTCTGTTACTCCAGACAATAAACAGTAAAAACCAAGTGCATGGGCACATATAGCACCTTGTTACTTCTGCCTTTACAAGATGTGGTTGGCCTTTGCTGGTCAGCACCTTTGCAAAGTCCACGCTTCACCTACAGAGAATTGCAATATCCTAATGAGAGATTTCCCATTCCAGAAACTATCACCTGTGGCTGTGGCCAGAGCTGATAATCTGGCTGACAAACACATTCCACCAAAAAACCCCACCAAAGCAAGGACCTATTCAATCATTTCAGAGAGAGGCTGAGCTGAACAATAGCACTTTCATAGTCCAGAATCCAAATGCTTGCCTATGGAAATACCCTGGAACAGGCTCTTTAAGCCTGACATGAAGCTAAGTGTAGAAGAAGTATGAAATGAGAGGAAACTGATTGACTTTTAAACCCAGGAGGAATCCTCCCACAACACACTTTCAGAGGGCTCAAAGCCAGAAGGAACTTTCCATTCCATCGGAAGCCACACAATCCCTCCCTCAAGAACAGGAACAGGACAACACCAACTTGACAATGCTCTGCCAACAGCTTTACTCACCCCAGTGATTTTCAGCAACTCAGTGATGAGGAGGGGCAGCTTGAGGGCAGCCACACTCCCAGTCACACCCACCAGGACGTGGTAGTTTCTCTGGGGCACTGAGGAGCAATTCCCTGCAGGAATGCCTGGGTCTGGTGGGGAGGAGGGCTCCATGTTCCCATCAAACTCTGCAAGCACAGGAGAACAAAGACATTGATTAACAGAGCACAGGAAGGCTCTGTTGGCAAGCACCTAAGCGTGGACTACGCAGGACCTGGAGTAACTCAGCCCAAGGGTGAACACTCAGACCCACATCCGCAAAGCTTCCAAGCACCAGCAGAGCTTTAGACATAGCTGAAGCCTCTTCCTGTTTAATTCTCTCAGATACTGGTAAACACAAGGTTAAATCCCACACAAGACAGACCTCAACAGCGTTCTGAAAACTCCCAGAACAAAACACGACCTCTGATGTGTTGAACATGGCTCAGAATTCCCAATACAGGCAGCTTTGCTGGGAAGAAGACAGCTCCCATTAGAGGCAGCCTCCCTTCACAATCTCTGGTGAGCAATAAGTGCAGGAAGGCTTTCTAATAATGCAGGATATGGGGCTGCCACGTTGATAAATCCCCGGTGAGTGTTCAGGTGAGAGTGTTACTGAGCAGAACCCATGCAAAGGGCTCTGCCTCACGAGTCATTAGCAGAGAGGAAATTCACTCCTTGAAACAGCTGAAAGCACGTTCCTGGCAAAGACTGGGATTCAGTAATGCTTGGTCCTTTTGAGTGCTCTTCAAAGCATTTTGGGTTGGAATAAAGAAACACTGGTGTTGCCCGTGTATTCATCACCTAACCAAGCAACACAAACCAACCCTCCCATTCCTTCCCGGATTCAACTCAGGACCCAAACCTCTGCCCCTGGCATCAAGACAAGCACAAACACCCGCCCAGCACCCACCCGCCCTGACATGCACTCCTTTTCCATGCTCCACTTGGAATTAATGAGTTTAAACGTTCCTCAGCGTGGTTCTAAAAGGAATTACCCGGGTAAGAGCAGAGCTTCAGCTGGAGCTCCCAGGCACTGATTAGCAACGGCAATTAGAGGCGAGGAACTGCAGCAAGTGCGGCTCCAGAGCTGCTCCATGTGCTCATCTACGACTGATTAAAACCAAGTTAGCACCATTCCCGTGAGGACAGCATCCACTTCCCGTGGGATTACTGACTGACAATTATGCACCGAGGCACCCACACCTTAAAGCATGGGCAATAAAGCTGTAATTAATTAATAGGCAGTTTACAATAAGGGCTGTTAGTGATAAACCCAGAGCGGGCCGCGCCTGCCTCCCGCCCCAGCACAGCTCCGGACTACCGGTAAGGAGCCATCAGAGGTACGCTACCAACGGTTTAACGCCGATGCAAACAGCCTCAAACGGCGGCTGAGACCCGGGACAGCTCCGACGGCCCCCCTAGACCGTGGACAAACACCGGTTACGGACCGGTTATGTACCGGCAGCGGCCTACCCCGCACCTCCGCCGTTGCGTGGCAACGCGGGCCGACCCCGGAAGCCGAAGGGCACGCTGGGAAGCACTGATTGGTTGCGGAGGGAAAGGGGCGGCCGTGAGGCGGTGCCATGGCGGCGGCGGCGGGGCCTGGTGCGGTTCCTTGCGCCCCGCCGCGGTCGGGGCTGTTGGGCCTTGCCCCGCGGTGCTGGTGCCCGTAGCAGGCCGGTAACGGCCGCTCCGCAGCGCAGGGACCCGCTGCAGGGGCAGGCGGAGGCAGCCCCTCTAAGGCCCGTGAGGAGGAGCATGCCCGCGGGTGGCGGAGGACACCCGGAAGGTCGTTGCGTGTGAGGGGACGGAGCGAGGGGCACTGGCCATGAGCGGCTCCCGGTCCCCGCAGGAAGCAGTGGGCAGCACCCGGCGGTGGGAGCCGTTCCCTGCGGGAGGCACACACACACACACGGGGGGGAAGCACGTTAAAGGGCTGCCCGTACCGTGTCAAGCAGGGGCAGGCACATCGCGGCGGTGAATGGCCCCCAACCCTCCCACACACACCGCATCTGTCAGCTGCAACTAAGCACCACGAAGGAGGCAAAGAGAGGGCTCTGCAGAAAGCAATGGGGAGACCTCAGTGAAACCCCTCATCAGCTCTCCCACCCGCGGTGCTGTGATCCCAACCCAGGGTGCAGGGGTCTGGTGTCCAGCCCAGCCCCATGGCAGGGGGGTCGCAGGTTGAGGAGACAGAGTGGAGAGGAGGGTTAGGTGCTGAAGCAATGTCTGTTAGTTACAGCTCAATACAGTTACCATCAATGCAAAAGGTGAAGTCACTTTCATTGCATCACTTCTCAGACATGGATGACAGAGCACGCGGTTTGGCATAGTCAGTTTTCGGCTAGCTAGAAATGAATTGCACAATATTTAAACCTGATTAAGTACATAATAGGCTCAGCAGGGGATTACTTTTCTCCTTAGGTTTTACACATATATACACACACACACGGACAGGCAATTTATTGTTAGCTGCAGTTTTATCAGGAGACAACTGTCCACTGCAGAGTGACTGAAGTGACATCCTTAAGAAGGGAGCTCGCCTTGGGATTCAGTTTGGGCTGCTTTCCTAGGACTTGGAGANCATACACACACACACGGACAGGCAATTTATTGTTAGCTGCAGTTTTAGTCTTATCAGGAGACAACTGTCCACTGCAGAGTGACTGAAGTGACATCCTTAAGAAGGGAGCTCGCCTTGGGATTCAGTTTGGGCTGCTTTCCTAGGACTTGGAGAGAAATTTGGCATATTTAAAGTGCATTTAGAGTCTGAAAAGCATCTCTGAGAAGGAGCTTTCCCTGCTTCTGGTCCAGCAGCATCCATCAGCTCCCATTTACAACCCAGGAGGGTGTTGATCTGAGCTCAGCTGCCTCTGCTGAGGTGCTTATTTAAAGCCCAAACTAACCCCTAACCTGGGCATGGACTTGGGGCTGACAGGAGCAGGGATTTCCACACCAGAAGCTCAAGTGAGCAGGAATCCTCCTCCAGCAGCCTGGAGGTTTCCTTACGCTCCTGCACACCTCAGCAGCTAACAGGAACAAATCCTGGCCTTGCTACTTACACAGTACACAGGTTATATGTGCTTGATGTGACCCAGGGCCTCCCCCAAGAACAGCTCCTCTGTGGAACACTGCCTGTTCTGTAGCCGCTTTTCAAGCAGCCTTTACAAACCAGCCTCAGGATGCAGAATCTGGAATGGAAAGGTTGTATCCCACAAGGAAAAACCTGTCCTCACTCCCCAGCACATGCACACACACAGAGCACACCGGGGCTCCTGCCCATGGACACACACAAATACTGGATGGAAGCTACTCATTTACACCACCACACACTGAGAGAAGTTGTAGATCCTGAGCCAGGGTGTAGGGTAGGAATCTCTCGGCTTCCAGCATGTCAACAGCAGGATGGAGGGGTTCTTTTTTGCCTTATCCCCTCTTTTTCTTGGTTAATACTAACCCAGCCAGCCACCTCCTGGTTAAAAAGCAAGGGAAAAAGGTGAATTCCTGGGATGGCTTATCCTTGCTGAGACAGTGGTGAGTGGCTGGGTGCTACCAACTCAAAGAGAAAACACATACACATCAGAAACGTGTGGCTCAGGGCTTATTCCAAGAGGGAAAATGGGTGCTGGTTGCTATTTGTATCTTTCCCTTTTGGGAGTGGGGGCTTTTGGCTGATGGAGTTCTAACGTACACCTATCACCACAGGAATTCAAAACCACCACCATACACTAGTTCACAGGGAAAAAGAAGACATGTGAATGTACATGTAACTACCACACACACATACACACCAAGAGCCCTGCAGGTCAGCTCACAGCCTCTTCAAAATGAAAGGGAAAGGAGAAAAGAAAAGCTCCAGACAGTAATGGGGAGGGGAAAAAAAAAGAAGAAAACAAATCCCAAATGATCTCATTACAAAGAATAGGAAAAGAACCGTTATGGTACACTCCAGCTTTCTGGAATAGCTGCAGAAATCCGGCTCAGCCTTCCTCCTCCTCCTCCTCCCTTGCTCCCCAAAATCTGGTGCCTGAGGACAGAGTCCTGCTGCTCACATCTCGTTGGAGTAGGTATAGTTGGGGGTGGTCGAGTACTGCGTCTCGTGCTGCATCATGGCCCCCTGCGCTGCGCCCATGGCCGCATTCTGCGCTGCCTGCTGCACGTGGGGGTTCTTCCATGCCCCCGTGGTCCACTCCTCCTGGGCTTTGCTGAAGCTCCCACCGCTCCCCCGGTAGAACTTATGCACCTGGGAAGAGAGAATCCAGAGGGATTGAGCTCAGCCTGACCTGCCAGGGGAGCAGCAAGGGAGCCCTGATGTGCTGCAGCACCTCCGTACCATAGTGAGGGCGATGAAGGAGAAGACAGCCATCCCCGTGAACAGCACAGTGGGGATGAGCATCACCACAGCTGAGCCCACATTGGTCCCGAAGAAGGAAATCGCTGCAATCCAGCCACTGCAAGGAGAACAAAACAACTGGAATGCTCAGCAATGTGGGCCTCCCCGGCTGGCAGCATACCCCTGCTGCTCCTCACAGCACCCACCCGAGAAGCCACTTGGGCACCAAGGGTGTTAAAAACACACCAGGAGGACACAGCCCCAGTGCAATGGTGACTTACAGAGTCCCAGACTGGTTTGGGTTGAAGGGACCTTAAAGCTCATCCAGCTCCAACCCCTGCCATGGGCAGGGACCCCTCCCACTGGAGCAGCTTGCTCCAAGCCCCTGTGTCCAACCTGGCCTTGAGCACTGCCAGGGATGGGGCAGCCACAGCTTCTCTGGGCCATCACCCTGTGCCAGCGCCTCAGCACCCTCACAGGGAACAGCTTCTGCCTCAGAGCTCAGCTCAGTCTCCCCTGTTCTGGCAGGTTCAAGCCATTCCCCTTGGCCTGTCCCTACAGGCCCTTGTCCCAAGCCCCTCTCCAGGTTTCTTGTAGCCCCCTTTAGGTACTGAAAGGCTGTTAAAAGGTCTCCCCTCCTTGCACCCAACGCAAGAGCAACACCTCCCTTACCAGACACCCCAGCCAGGAATTCCCACTGCCTGGATAATGCTGATCACCAGCTGGGCCATGAAGGTGAAGAAGAAGGCCATGAAGCTGAAGGAACTGTCTGTCCTGCAAGAGAAGACTCAGTCACTCCCTACACCTCCATCCCTGCTGCACCACAAGGGAAGGGAGATGCTCTCATGTCTCAGACCCTTTAGGGGCAGAAGGTGCTGTGGTTTAGTGAGAGGATGGTAAGAAGCAGAGCACCAGGGCATAGCTAAAGACAAGGGAGAAACTGAGAGAGGCTGAAGGAACACTTGGGAAAGCCACAGGGCATCCAACCCTCCCCATGGCTTAGCCAGCTCTGCCCATCAGGCCATTAGGCATCCGTGTTCAGACACACCTCTCTGCCCAAACCAGCCTCACTCATCCCATATGGGGAATGAATACACCCCCAGCTCCTAGATCTGGGAATACTGCACTGGGGATCAATCTGAGCAGTGGGATCATCACCTTGAGGACCTGTGGAAAGCTATAAAAGAAGCCCCAAGGATGGGAAGGGAGGGCAAGCTGGCAGCCAACTGCCTCCTCACCACTCCCCCAGCACTTGGTGGAGGCACACAAAGGGTGTCTTTATATTGCATGGCCTCAGGGCCTCCCAAACACCGTGGCTTTGAAGTTTAGAAAGTAAAGCCAAAGGGCTGGACAGAAAGAGCAGAAATACCCCCAGATCTTTGGGCAATGCCCCAAGCTAAGCTCTAACCAGTTGGGAAGGGAAACAAACCCGAAAGCCCGTGAGAAGCCAGGCTGAGGAGTGACCACTTACTTGAAAGCTTTGTAAATAGGTCTAAACCAGCAGACATAGGAGCAGGGCGTAAAGAGAATGAGCCAGAGAATTGCCAGTCCGAAATTAACAGCTCCACCGCCTCCAATGAGCCATGCGAGGCAGCCAACGAGATTCACTGCCAAGGTGATGCTGTTCACTGCAAACACACACACACACACACACAGGGAGCAGAGGAGCACGGACACAAGGATGTCAGTGAGATACGAGAGACCCCAGGGATGCCAGTGTGGGGCTGACCTCCAATCCTGGATGGATTACCCTTAAATTAAGCTTCCCGAGTGCAGGAAGGATCCCCAGGCTGGCTCAGCTTCAGCTGAGGAGCAGGGGAAAACATATATTGCTTAGAACTGCAATGTGTTAAGCAGGCCCAGGGCTCATGGGGCTCTTTGGGAAGAGCCGCAGCCTCCCGCTGCCTGCAATCTGGGGCACGTTTCCCCCACCAAGAGGAAGCAGGAGGAACCCAAGAGCAGCTCCTTCCCTGCCTCCAGCTACAGCTTTGCTTGTGGAAGAGCTGCCTGAGCTAGAGCCCCCGGGAGCCCATGCCCTGAGCTGCCTGTGCCCGCCTCGGCAGGTCAGGGGGGCAGCCCTGCCCGGGTGAAGGCAGCACAAGGGCCCGCACTGTGCAGCGCAGCCGGGCGGACACAGCACAAAGCAGAGGAGCCTCAGCTGCATCCTGACGCCTCGGGCTCTTGAGAATGATTCATTCTTTGGAGGAGCACGAAACCCCTCCCCCTGCTGCCCACAAGAGAGCTGCAGCTGCAGGAGAGGCAGCGGGGCACTCGCTGCTCCCTGAGCATCCCCAGGGACCTTTCAGCCTCTGCCGGGAGCCTGTGGGCACGTTACAGAGCAAGAACAGCCAGATCCGGCTGGGGAGGGAGCTGGACTCCCCTGAGACAGCTTCCCCAGGGAGGCACAACTTCTTTTGCCTCCCTCCGCTCCGCAAAGTGACAAGGGAGTTATCCTAGAGGCATGTTCCTCACGGGATGGGGCCCCCAAAAGCTGGAGTAAGGTACGGCCCTGAAGCAGAAAAGTCCAACCCCTCCACTGCCAGCTCAGCTCCCCATAACCTGCCTCCAAAGCGCGTGGTGCTCCCTGGGCATCCCAGCTTCCAAAGTTCAGGGGAAACGCCTGCTTAAGGAACTAAGTTCTAAAAAGGAATAGGATGGGTGCCAGCTTGTCCTGAGCAGCACACACACGTCTCCACGCACGGTGGGGTGTGATCTGTGCCTCCATGGCTCTTTTCCCCACTCAGGGTTGATCAGGATGAGAGGTCCAGGGTAGTTTTAGGAGTTGGAAGACAGAACTCTGTTAGCACAGCACGGCACACAGGGGCATGCAAGAGGAGCAGGCAAGAACTGGCGTGGGGAAACCGTCAGGCTCCCATGGTTTGGATGTCAAGGTCACCCCAACGGCCCTCGGGCACTGAGCCAACTCCACACCTCCACTCTGGAGGCTGGGAGGGCTGAGGGCATGGGATGCTGCAGCCCACACAGAATCAACTGGATTGGAAAAGCCCTTTAATCCCATCCAGTCCAACCGATCCACAGCACTTCCAAGGCCACCACTGCCCCATGGCACTGAGGCCTCGTCTCCACGGTGTGTGAACACTTGCAGGGTCGGTGCCTATAGCCCTGCCCTGGGCAGCCTGTTCCAATGCCTGAGCACCCTGTGAGGAAGGAATTGTTCCTCAGCTCCATCTAAACCTGCCCTGGGGAAGCTTGAGGCCGGTTCCTCTTGTCCCATCCCTTGTTCCTTGGGAGCAGAGCCCAGCCCCTCCTGGCTCCATCCTCCTGTCAGGCAGTTGTAGGGAGCCATCAGGTCCCCCCTGAGCCTTCTCTTCTCCAGACTAAACCCCCCAGGTCCCTCAGCCCTTCCCCATCACCCCTGTGCTCCAGGCCCTGCACCAGCTCCATTGCTCTTCTCTGGCCCCGCTCCAGCACCTCAATGTCTCCCTTGTAATGAGGGTCCCAGAACTAAGCACAGGATTCAAGGTGGAGCCCCACCAGTGCCCAGAGCAGGGGCACAATCGCTGCTCTGGCCCTGCTGCTGCACTGNGTCAGGCAGTGGAGCCATCAGGTCCCCCCTGAGCCTTCTCTTCTCCAGACTAAGCCCCCCAGGTCCCTCAGCCCTTCCCCATCACCCCTGTGCTCCAGGCCCTGCACCAGCTCCATTGCTCTTCTCTGGCCCCGCTCCAGCACCTCAATGTCTCCCTTGTAATGAGGGTCCCAGAACTAAGCACAGGATTCAAGGTGGAGCCCCACCAGTGCCCAGAGCAGGGGCACAATCGCTGCTCTGGCCCTGCTGCTGCACTGGTCCTTACACAGGCCAGGATGCTGGTGTCTTCTTGGCTGACTGGGCACAAGCTGCTCACATTCAGCTCCATCAGCACCCCCTCCTCCTTTCCCATGAGCAACTTCCCACCCCCAACAGGTTTTAATGGGAGACCCCAAGGCCTGGAGGGGCAGAAGGGCTTCCCCCAACCTTGCTCTGCTCTTCCAGCCAGCAGCTGCCTTTGGAGAGGAATGGAAACCACAGACCCTCCCGAGCCCTTCTTGGCCACTTACGCATCCAGAGGTAGTAAAGCCGCTTGGCCATGGTGCGGTGCTGCGGTGGGATCTCCGCATCGAAGTCCTGGTAGAAACATGGCTTCAAGGGGATGAACTTCGGCAGGGGAGGGAAGTTGTTCACCTTCTCTGCAATAGAGTTTCACTGGCATTGGGCATTGAACAGAGCTGAACTAACTCCAGGTTTCCCACTGGTTCTCGTTCAGCCCCAGGAATTGATGTGGTTTGTGCAGGAATTAAGGATTTCCCCTCATAATCACCACCCCCAAGCATCAAACAGATTTAGCCCTCACTGCCCATGCGGATCCTGCAAGCGTGGACACCCACAACACTACCAGGGCCTAATGAGGAGGATGTGATGTCCAGAAACACCTCTCTTCAGAGGTTCAGGCAGCCACACCAGAGCCCTCCGTACCTGCCATGCTGGCACACAGTCAGCCTCTCCGCTCCACAGGAAAAAGCAGGGGGGGGAAACCCGGGAGCTTTCCCAAAGCTGCAGGAAAACGAAAGAAAATGAATGATGTGAAGAGCTTCCACCTTCCCCCTGCTCCAGAACAGCTCAGGAAGGCACTTTGCTTTGGCAACAGAGACACGCTCTTCCCACATGAGGATGTCTGCTGGCACCTGGCTGGCAGCAGAATAAATCCTGGCTCCAGCCTGAGGCTTCACACCGGTTAAGGCAGGAAGGAGATTAAGAGAAGATCCAGTGATGTGGGGCAGAGCGCAGGCTTCGCCTCCCACTCCCGACTGACCTACATCCAGCCCCCGGGAGAGGAGCCAGGCTGGATGGCAGCGAAAGGAAGAGCCCCACGAGGCAGCTGGAAACCCTCAATTTCATGACCTAGCCCCCAAGCCAATTGATTCGTTTATTAATTCCAGCACAAGGAAACTACCTGGCTCCATGGCAGCACCCATCTCTGCAAGCCCAATTCCAGAAATGAGGCCGGAAGGGAGCAGGGAAAGCAGCTGAAAATACCAGCTGGAAAAACCCAACAACTGAGTGGTGATTGTCACTAATGAGTCACTTGAGCGCCGGTTTAGGGATTACTCATGGCATTGGGAACCTGGCGCTGTGTCTTGCAGGTGGAGCTCAGAAAATGAAGCCAAATTAAAGTAAGAATGAAGAGGTTTTCAATCCAAGCCACTCTGGCCATCCCACCTTGTCCTCTCCCAGGCTATCCCAGGTGGAGAAGCAGCAGCATTTCTCAATGCATGGTGCTTCAGGATCGGATCTGGGGGGGTCTCTTCTCACTCCGAACCCTCCAACCATCACAAGGCAAAGCAATCCCACCACGTGCCATCGCCCGACACCCGACGGCAGCCCACGGATGGCTCCAGGAATACGAGTGACGTCTCCCGGGCACGTGTGCCAGGAACAGGGACACGCGGCTGGGGTGCCCCCGACCCGGCTCCGGCTCCGGCTCTGGCTCCGCTGCTCCACAGCTCGGCAAGGACAAGGGGATTCCGCACAATTTAGGGGGGAAAGGACGATTTTTGGGAGCGGCTGTTGCAATATGGGGTTTGCAAAGCTCAAAGGGATGCATTCCACAATGGAACAAGGAGGAGAAGCCTCGACACCCACTCCAGGTGCCAGCACTGCACAGGCGCTATGGGTTTGGGCTCGGCGCGGACTGGTGTCCGTGGGTTACCCACGGCGGTCGCACGCATCCCCCTTCCCCCCCCAAACCCAGACGTGGGCCCCCTCAGCGGCCTGGCTATAGGAGAACGGCAGCCGCGCTCCCGCTCGGCTCCCGGCCCGCGGGTGCCCCCACACCGCTCACACCCCGCTGCTCCCGGTGGGCTGCAAGAGGGGGATGGGTGCAGGGGGGGGTCGGTCCCGCCGAGGGTCGCAGCCGAGCGCTGCCCCCGAGGCCGCTGCCCAGGGCCACGGCACTCACCCGGTGTGCTCTGATCGTGACCGTGACCGTGACTGTGACCGTGACCGTCCCGTTCACTCCGGTGCCGCGGCGGGTGGCGGCCACCCGNTGGGTGCAGGGGGGGGTCGGTCCCGCCGAGGGTCGCAGCCGAGCGCTGCCCCCGAGGCCGCTGCCCAGGGCCACGGCACTCACCCGGTGTGCTCTGATCGTGACCGTGACCGTGACTGTGACCGTGACCGTCCCGTCCACTCCGGTGCCGCGGCGGGTGGCGGCCACCCGCCCGCCTGGCGCTGCTCCTGCCGCAGCGGCCGCGGTATCGCGAGAGGACAGCGCCGCCGCTGGCCGGGCTATGGGGGCAGCGCGGAGATCTCGCGAGAGCAGCAGCAGGCTGCCGCTGTCCATGGTCCTGCTGCCGCCTCCGGGAGGGGCGGGGCTGACAAAGGGGCGGGGCCATATAGGGTCGGGGTCTCTATGGGGCTCCTATGAGGCTGGGGTGCAGCTATCCCTACCTGGGGCACAGCAGAGCCTCTATGGAGCACGGGTTTAGTAACCTCCACATGGGCACTGGTCCTGCCTGAGTGTGCGCTTGAGCCCAGAACCCCCCCGTGTGCTGGATGCACCCCCAGAGCATGTGCAGCAGCCCAGGGAGGGGATCCTGCCCCTCTGCTGTGCTCTGGGGAGACCCCCCTGCAGCCCTCATCCAGCTCTGGGGCAGCAGCACAAGAGGGACCTGGAGCTGTTGGAGCGAGGCCAGAGGAGGCCATGGGGATGCTGCGAGGGCTGAAGCAGCTCTGCTCTGGAGCCAGGCTGAGAGAGCTGGGCTGGGGCAGCCTGGGGGAGAGAAGGCTCCTGAAGGGGAGACCTGAGAGCAGCTCCAGAGCCTAAAGGGGCTGCAGGAAACCTGGAGAGGGGCTTGGGACAAGGGCCTTTAGGGACAGGCCAAGGGGTGATGGGTTTAGACTTAAACAGGGGAGATTCAGGCAGGATGTAAAGCAGAAATTCCTTGCTGTGAGAACGGTGAGGCACTGGCCCAGGTTGCCTAATCCTTTAACCAAGCATAAGGGAGCCGCAGCAGCAAGGTGAAGCACCCACATGTTGCTCAGGTGTATGCACAGGTATGGTGGTAGGCCTGGTCAGGGAAGTAGGTATCCTAATGGGAAAACACTCTAAGAAAAGCTAGGAACTTTCCCTGAGAGCAGGGAAAAGGATTCCACTGTCCCAGGCCGGTCAGAAGCCACCATCCCTATCACCCTGTGTTCCCTCCTGGTCTGCCTCCCACCAGGAGCTGCTCCACATGGTCATTAATTAGAATCATAGAATGGTCTGGGTTGGGAAGGACCTTAAGATCTAGTTCTAACCCCCTAATTAATGGCTTGTACGATGGGCAGAGGAGACACTGATCCATTTTGCCATCAATGCTATGGTTGGGATGCAGAGGAAGGGACTGACTGACTCATACAAGGGCTAGGGAGGGAGAAAAAGCCCCTAAAGGGGCCATAAATCCTAAATGAGCCTGAGGAGTCCAAGCAACATGAGGAGAATTCCATGTCCCTTGTTCTCACTGTCATTGCTAGAGACCCCTCAGATCTCCTGTGTTGGTGCTTGGGACTGTGCCCATGCAGTGTCATGAAACTGGTTTCATTTGACAACTAAATCCTCCTCCCCGAGATCCAGCTTTGAGCAACAGCACGGAGGGTCAGCAAGGATGGCATCCCACCATGGGAAGATGGGAAAGGCACGGAAGCAGCTCCATCTCCTAACACCAGCCTGTCTTGGTCACCAAACCCCCTTGGCAAATGAGTGGCATCACTCCATAGGGATGTAATGAAGGAAACCTGGCAGAAGCAGGGAAAACGCCTGTTTCACAGATGGCAAAATAGAGAGAAGCAGGAAAACCAGCATGCCACAATGGCCCCATACCTGAGGGCCCAGCTGCCCACTCCAAACACCTTCTGGGTCTCAGCCCCATGCACCCAGCTCCGTGCAGGGCAGCAGGAGGAACACAAGGAGACAGCAGCAGGAACACGGACAGCAGCAGGAACACGGACAGCAGCAGGAACACGGACAGCAGCAGCACCATCAGCANACACAAGGAGACAGCAGCAGGAACACGGACAGCAGCAGGAACACGGACAGCAGCAGGAACATGGACAGCAGGAACACGGACAGCAGGAACACGGACAGCAGGAACATGGACAGCAGGAACACGGACAGCAGCAGGAACATGGACAGCAAGAACACAGACAGCAGGAACACAGACAGCAGGAACATGGACAGCAGGAACACGGACAGCAGCAGGAACATGGACAGCAGGAACATGGACAGCAGGAACATGGATAGCAGCAGGAACACGGACAGCAGGAACACAGGCAGCAGGAACATGGACAGCAGGAACATGGACAGCAGCAGGAACATGGACAGCAGGAACATGGATAGCAGCAGGAACACGGACAGCAGCAGCAGCAGCAGGAGGAGGTTGGTTGTGGTTCCCCATTCTCACCAAGCGCCACTGCTCAGCCACGCGTGAGACCTCACGGGGGTGCTCTGGGACTTGGAGAGCTGCGCTGGCCCTGCCTGCAGGCACCCAGCACCATGGGCACCCAGCGCTGGCACCAACCCCAGCCCTGCTCCTTGCTTCAGCGCCAGCTATGGGGTGCCTCCCTCACAGCCAGGACAACAGAACTGCTTTATGCCCCTTATTCCTTGTCTCTCAAGCTTTCCCCCAACTGGATTTGCTCCCTACAAGCCTCAGGTCCACCTTCCCCACTCATTCATTTGGGGATGGCCAGTGACAGAGCTGTTCCTTGCCCACCACATCTCCATCTGCCTGCAGGCTTTACAGGAAGAGTTGTGTCCTCCCTTGGATCCTGGGGAACATCTGGAGAACCAAGGGAACATCCCAGTGCTCACCCCACACTACCTGAGCATCTGCTCAGGTTCAACTGAGAGCCCAGGTCAACCAGAATCTAGGCAGGCTCAAAGCCAAGCCATGAGATCAATCTGCAGGTGAGGTCCATGGAGCTTAACCCAGACAAAAGGATTACTGCATCTCACTTGGAGACCAGCTGTAACATAGCTCACACCAGAGCTAAAGCCACTGGGCTGAGCTCAAATAGAGTTCCTGGGCCATGGACAGGATGGGAAGGGTGTTCCACGTGTGGCTGTTCAGGACCATTAGGGTTTATTAACACCCTCAGGGCCCTTATAGCATTATTCTACCTATTGGGCTACAGCTTCGCAAAGGGATTTATGCTATGAAAGGTTTGTTTTCTCCTTTTTAAACAGTCTAATACTCAGAATGAGGACTATCTTGAGCTCTACTGTGTTTCCCTTTAGGAATAAGGGAGGATCTTCTACTGCCTTAGCTTGGAGGGGGCAGAAGCCACCCCAAGGTGCTCCTGGCACCCCAAGGCAGCCCCTTCCCCCTGGGGTCACATCCTCAGGATTCTGGTGCTGGGGAGCAGCAAGTCCCAGCCCCTGGTTGGGGCTGCACCAGCTCAGGCGCCAGCTGATGCACCGCTGGGTGCAATGTGATGAGCAGCAGCGACCTGAGCCGGGCTGATGTGACGCAGAGATGGCCGGTGGCACCCAGACTTTCCTTGTATCGGATGCTCCCACTTTCCAACCCGCTCCCATGCAGGGAGCCTTGGGTGAAAGAAAATATAGAGAGGGCAGGTGAAGGACAAGGGCTTGGGTTACTGCTCCTCTCCAGCTGCCCTGCTCGCCATTAGGAACATGTTTCTGGGTGCTTTCCCCCCCTTGCACAGGTTTGGTTGGGGCTGGTTTCAGCTTTGGCTCCATGCAGCCCTCTCCAACCCATCCCTGTCAGCCTCCATCTTTGGATCCTCTGCTAGGTGGCCCTTCCAAGCTCCCACTTCTTGTGGCAAGGGGGTCCTGCAGGGAAGGGGACCCCCAGCCCTGTAGGATGCTCAGAGAAACACTGCAATGGGAAAAGGGAGGAAGAAACCAGTCCCTGGCTCCTGCTGTGGCTGGTGTAGATGCTCAGCGAGGACAGACAGGGTATGATTGCTTTATTCCTATCTTTCCTTCATTCCTCTTTACCATTTGCCTCATCTCCATTTTAAATGACTCTGCACCCTGTTTCCCAGTGTTTCTTTCCTGATTCTCCCCATGGCTGGAGCCGTCTGTGCCTTTATTCCCCCCTGTCCCTGCTTCCCCCCCTCTCCCACCCTGCTGTTTGCTGCTGCTGAGCTCATTTCAGCTATTCCTTTGCTTGGAACAGCCCATCCACTCTGTTGTCCTCCACCAAACAAGCTGACAGGCTAATGAATGGCTTCAGATGGTAATTAGCAATGGAGTTGCTAATAATGAATTGCATTTACATGTTAGGCGCTGCAGAGGAAAAGCAAGACCCTGCCATCAGTGCCCCTTTGGGGGCTGCAGAAAGGCTTTGCTGTGATTTCACCTCCTCCGCCTCCATTTCCAAGGCTCCACTGAGTAGAGTTTGTGAAGCAGCAATTAGATGCAAGGGGGGAAGGTGCCCCACACCATGGAAAATGGGCCACGGGAGGCAGGAGCTGGGCCTGGGCCAGGAAAGAAGGGCTGGAGCTTTCATCCAGCACTGGGATCTATCCAGGTCACCTGGTGCTCTTGGTGGCCACAACCCCCTCCTGTGCAAATCCTGTGGGATCTCTCAGCTCCCTGACTTCACACACGCTCTGTGGATGTTGCTGAAATCCTCCTTGGTTGTTTTCCCTGCATCTTTTGAAGGCAGCAATTTCCCAGTATGCTTACTCCATCTCTGCCTGCCCGAGGAAGGAGCCAACCGCCTGCTGCAGCAATGCCATAAAGAGCCATCGAGCAGAAAAGGGGAGAAGTGATGTTTTGTNGCTTACTCCATCTCTGCCTGCCCGAGGAAGGAGCCAACCGCCTGCTGCAGCAATGCCATAAAGAGCCATCGAGCAGAAAAGGGGGGGAGTGATGTTGTTTTGTCTGCTAGGAGCAAGGGATTCATGGTGGTAGCACAGCAGCTAGGCATGCATCGGGTGGGGGACGACACAGAGGATGGGATGACGACATGGACTTGGGGGATGTTCCAAGCTGGAATCTGGTGCTGGGGCGTCCTGCCTCAGTTTCCCCCTCTGCATTAGCTGGGTCAGGAAGAGATGCTTGGGTTTTCCTCAAGCATTCCATCCCAGGTGAATGACACAACGGTGCTGTCCCCCATCGCCCACTGGACCCCCATGTAGGGCAGCAGTACCCCAGAAAGGTGTTCTGGGGACCACAGGGACAGCTGCATCCATCCCTGCCACAGCCTTCACTGCACTGCCATGGATAGATTGATTTATTTATGTATTTTTCAAGCCCTGCTCAGAGTGAAAACAATCCAGAGGCTGGTAAGATTTGACCGCAAGGCAATACTCAGCGTGTCTTTCCACTGTGCAATGATCCCCTGGGCCATGGGGCACGCAGGGGACAGGCAGGTGACAGGGGCAGGCAGAGGGGAGCTGGGGCAGGGGCAGCGCCTTTGCCTGGGGAATGGATTGGGAGCAGAAAGGGGAGATCTCCTGACCTGTGACAGATATCTCTGGGACGTATCCAGTCAATGTGATGCTAACTCCTTGCTGGGGACGTGGAGCTGAGAAGGGACAGGGGAAGGAGGAAGGAGAGAAATGCCATCCACCAGGATTTCTCCCAATAGTTTCTCTGATAGCTAATAAGGGTTGAGCTCAGGCTCCAAAGTACCCGAAGTACCTGCTGCATCTCCGTGCCATCCCCGGGCACAGCGTGGCCGGGACTTCCCATCCCTCTGGGAATGCTGCTGGAGAGAGGGCAGGCAGACAGGCCAGCCGCCCGCAGTGTGCTGACACTTGCGCTTAGCAGCCAGCCCGTCCTTGAGAGGAGGAGGCGTGGAGAGAAGGAACCAGGTTCTCTTTAAGGGGGCAGGACTCCGGGAACATCATGAAAGCAAAGACTGAGCTTCTCCCTCTGCCCTTCCTCCTTCCCTGCCTGCATGCTCCCGGGAAGGGACTGGGCTCCCCTTCGCCTTCCCGGGCTCTCGGTGCGGGGCAGGGATGAAGGCAGGAGCTGGGCGCTGGGATGGGAGGCTGAGCGAGAGGAGGAGGAGGCAGAGGAGGGGAGGGCGAGGGGGAGGATCTGCTAATTACACAGAACAGCTCTGGGGGCTCTGCTGAAGTCCAGAATGAAGCAAAGAGCAGCAGAAGCAAGCGCTGCAGTGGGAGCGGAGCAGCATCACCGAGAGCCAGGGCTGGCTGGGAGCAAACGGGGGCACCCAGGAAACCCTGCAGCCCAGTATCCCCAGGGTACAACAGCCTCCGGCACGGCCACCGGCTCCTCCACAGCCAGCCCCGGGCCAGCAGAGGGGAAGGGGCTGGTGGTCCCGGGGGTGCAGGGGTAAACTCTGCCCTGCTGCAGGCTGAGCTGGAGGACAGCGGAGCCCTGCCATGGTCCCGGGGGGGCTAGGAGCCTGAGCAGATCCACCGGGAAGGGGTGACGGATGGCTGCTGAAGGAGGGAGAGCCAAGCCCGCCACCCGGTCCAGGATGGAGAACTTCCGAAAGGTGAGGACGTCGGAGGAGGAGAGCCCACTGCCCTTCCCCGACCTGCCGCCGGACGTGGTGGAGATGAAAGTGAAGGAGGGCAGCAAGATCAGGAACCTGATGAACTTCGCCATGGCCCAGATGGAGCTGAAGGGCAGGCGGCAGATCGTCTTCAGCGGCTGTGGCAGGGCCGTCACTAAGACCATCACCTGCGTGGAGATCATGAAGCGGAAGCTGGGAGGGCTGCACCAGGTCACCAAGGTGCGCTACAAAACCCTGCTGGAAGTCTGGGAGAACCAGGACCCGCTGCCCAGCGGCGGGCCACGGAACCTGACTGTCCACAAGAACGTCCCCTCCATCTGCATCCTGCTCTCCCGAGACCCTCTGGATCCCAACCAGACCGGCTACCAGCCCCCGGAGCCCCGGCACGGGCTGGAGCTGCAGCAAGGCCAGGCGGGAGAAGACACATCCAGCTCCTCCAGCAAGGGGCTGAAGCGGCCCCTGCCACCTCCCTGCGAGGAGCTGCTCACCAAGAAGCCGCAGGTACAGGTACCTGATGGCCCCAGGGGCTCGGGGAGCACCGACCACCCGGCAGACCATCACCACTGAGCACCACCGACCGGCCCCACGCCGGGCAGAGGGTGCGCTGGAGGAGTTTTAGCTGCTTTGTGGGGGACAAAGGCAGTGTGAAGCCTTGCTTTGGGGTCACCAGTGTGCTGCAGGCTCCCCCCAAGGTGTAGCCACTTGTCCCCACATCTGGGGTGAGGGTTAAAGGGTTAAATGCAACCGCTTTCGGTTATGGACTGAGGGTGTATTGGTGACCCCATAGGGATAATGCCACCCACCTCCAGCCGCGTTCCTGCAGTGACTCCCCTGGGTGCCGATGCCTTTCAGAGCGGGGTGCTCGGGCCGGGGAAGGCGGCTGCACATCCTCACTCCCCGTTACTATGTCTCAAGCCATCAGGAGGATGCTTTGGCCCCAAGCTCACTGGAGTAACACCTTCATCATCGAAACTGCTGCAATTACACCCGCTGAGGAGCTGTCAGGGTTATTGATGCCGGGCTCAGCACCCTGCGGTGCCGCGATTCATCCTGAATGAAGCACACAAACGAGGAGAGGGGACAGCACAGGAAAACAAACCAGCCCTCCTTCTCCTGCCTCTTCTTCCCACATCGGATGTTCCCGTCTTTGCTCTCCCGGAGGTGTCCGCATGGAGCTGGGGTGAAGCGCCCATCGGGAGCTGCGGGCAATGGGAGCGTTCAGTGGGTGCTTGTTGTGGCTGAATGCAGGGGCCAGGAGTGGGAGGGGTTGGGGGAAAGGGTTTTGGAGCAACGTCCCTGCTGCTTCCAGGGATAAAGGGAGGTGTATGGAAAATAAAAGCTCTTTGGAAATAGCTGGAATATGTCTATGGGAAAACATAGGGGGATCACCTTGGCTGCTGGGCACGGCACGGATCAGCACAGAGAGGGCTGCTGCCGATCCAGGACAAGAGTATCCCAGCTGAGCCATGGTGGAATGGGATAGGGGCCTCCTGTGTGCTCTGGGAGCCGCCTGGCGCTGCGGGGAAGGCAGGGATGGGGTAGGGGTGAATTACATTGGCATTACGAGCACACCCTTCCTAAACTCCAGCTGGGAGCGATGCTGCTGAGCATCCCCTTTTGTCCAGGGCTTACTTGCCTGGGAAAGGGAATGAAAGGAGATGAGGGGAGCGAGGAGGAGGAGGAGGAAGCAGGGGTCTGTTTTGTTTGGCAATGACCTTGTTATCTCCCTCCGCAGGCTCCTGCTTATCTCCCCTGCTGCAAAGCCATTCCCTTCACCTCCCTGCCGCTGAGCTGCTGAATGTTAATTTCCATTGTAATGCCTTACAATGGGGCTGTTTTGGGCTCCAAGCTCCTCTCCTTGGCGCAGACACCGCTCAGGTTCAGCGCTCTGCCCCACACGCGAGCTGCAGCACCCGGGCACAGGCTCCTATCCCGAATGTACTGAAAAACCGGGATAATGAATGAATAACACCTGGAAAGGGAGCCTAAAGCCTGCGGGAGCCGCGGCAACCCCTCATCTCCCCAGCCCTGCCCCGCTGCGGCTCGCACTGCTCTCAGCCAGGGCAGGGACCAGCGGCCATCGATCACCCATCCCCGTTGTTAACGTGCGAGCTTGGTTCGGATCGATTTGGCTTGCAGGGGATCCTGTCCTCTTCATCCGCTGCCTTTGGACCGAGCGGTTAACGGAGCCCGGAACCCGCAACGAGCAGCATTTAAACCGCGCCGTGCCAGCTGGCTGCACGGCTCCCGAGGGGACATGGCGAGGGTCTGAGCTCTCAACCGCCTCTGGGGCGATGTTGAGCCCAGCAGTGCCGGGAACACGGAGCAATGGAGGCTGCGGGCAGCCAGGTGCTGGGTTCGGGGACATGGAGGTGATAGCAGGAGCCTTGACGAGCGGATCGCGGCACCCAGAGCCGCGCTGCGCCCCATCTTCCCCTCACAGCGAACCGATCCCCGCTGTGAGGGTTAGGGCTGCCCTGAGGCCACCCCCGCCCCGGGCCGGTTGACCGGGGCCGGTGTTACCACACAGACACCCCCAAGCACCGGCCCCGTCCCCACGCACCACAAAATGGCGGCAGGCCCCGCCCTCCGCCCCGCCCCTGCGGCTTCCCGCCGTCACGCGTGCGGCGCGGCGTGTCCCCGCCGAGCCACCATAGCCACCGCCTCCGTCCCTCCCCGCCTGCGGTCCGGTGCCCGGTGCAGGAGCGAGCGGCGCCCGGTGCTGCTTCCCCGCCGCCATGCAGGCTGCCGCCGCGCTCCTCCGCCGCTGCGCCGTCTCCGGCCTCCGCGCTGCCGTCCGCAGGCCCGTGGGCCCCGCAGGTGAGCGGCCGCCCGCTTGTTTCACACCTTCCCCCCCTCAGCACCCCGTGGCCCCGGCCCCGCACTCCTCCGCGGTTCCCGTCCCGGTCCCCGGGTGGCGCCGTGTCCTTGCGGTGACCCGCCGCCGCTGTCACCTGGGGGCAGGCCGCGCCTGCGGCCTAGTGCGCGCCGCCCCGCCGGGCCCGGCGCTGCCCCGCTGCTGCCGCCGCCCCCCCCCCCGGTAACCAACCCCCGTCGGTACCGGCCTCACCGGCACGGGGCGGACGCCGGGCCCCTGCCCGGGAGCTGTAGCGAGGGCGGCGGCGGCGCTTGGCCGGGCCTCTCCTGAAGGTGACATTGACGGAGGTCGGCGGTGACCTCCGCATCCGGGGCCGGCACCGAGCTTCTCACGGCCCCGCGGACCGGCGCTGGGCCCGGCCTGCCCCGGCTTCCTCCCGCTGCCCTCATCAACACCCCGGTTAATCGGATGGGGAGGAAGAGAGGCAGCGCGGGCTCGGCGCTGATGGGGAAAGCGGAGCCGGGCACCGGGGCTGCGGGGAGACGGTGCCCGTGGCCCGTAATGAACAGCTGATGAGCGGGCATGGATCACGGTTAAAGCGCTCGGGGGTTGTGGGAGTGAAGCACTTGCTGCAGGGACCTTATTGCTGCCTGGCTTTAAAGCGCAAAGGGCTACCTGGTGGTTGTGGTGTTCGCCGTCGGGGTTGCTGTGACACGGCTTTAAACCCCTGTTTTTATTAAAACCCCATTAACTCCCCGTGCCCGATGCCCATCTGTGCTCCCGCAGGCCCCCGCCTGCTCGTGCCCTCCCTGCTCCGCACCTCTGCTAACACGGAGCGGGTTCTGAGCTCTTCTTTCCCGAGGTCTTGTATTACAAAGGCCTCACTTGACACTGCTGCCTTTTCCCAGGGCATTCATGTAAACGGGCGCTCCTCCGGATGAGTGCTTGAATTCCGTGCTCGTTGCCGGGGAAAGCGGCACTGGGGGAAGCTTTAAAGGGTGGTTTCAGGTGGTTTTAGGCTTCTGGTGCTCTCGAAGCTGGGGGAGTTCTCTTGCAAGCACACCTCTGGAGACACAGCTTGCCCTTGGCTTCCTCCCCGAGGTGGGAATCTCCGTGTGGATGGGTTGGCATGGTCTGAGCTCCACCTGTGTGTGACCGTGACCTTGAGGGACCCCAGGGAAGCTTGAGGCTCCAGCTGGCTCCTGCCTCAGCTTTGCCAGGGTGGATCACAGGGCCTGGCCTCCCGGATGTTGATGTGAGTGTTAGTATGGGAGATAAACCAGGGAAAGGTTGGAAATGTATCCGGATAATCCATAATCCATGTTCTTGTAGTGTGTTGCATTTTCCTTCAGCATCCTTTCAGCCTAACCGGGTTGATCCTTTGTTTAGGACTAAAGGGGATGGATGAGCTCTGTGGAAGGAGACTTTAGGTGTTTGACTTCAGGGTGGCATTTGAGAACATGACTCTGTGCTCTTCTCAAACTGTTTTCCTGCAGGATTTGCTTTTGTGACTAGGAAAGAAAGTGTTTCCCCTCAAACAGCACTTGAGCGTGTACATAGGAGCTCTGTTCCTCTGAGCTCTGCTGGGCATGTGTTTTGTTGGAGAAAGCAGGGTCGAGGAGCTGCTTTGGAACTAGGCAGAGATGGGGAATCTCCTTCTAGAGCACAAAAAGAATGTTATAATCCCAGCTTGGCCTGAATTTGCCTTCTCCTTGCCTAGTGATGGAGAGGAACCAGATGCAGTGTGGTTTATCTTCCCATTTCCCTGGCTTAGGAAGCACTGCAGTAACCAGAACCACGGCTGGAACACTGAACCACATGGAAGTCTGTGTTGTGCACTGGCTGGGCCGTCACTTCAGGAGACTGAAGATACTCCTTGAGGCTCCTTCCATTGTACTTTACCTTGATCCAGGCTGCTGGTTCACAGTGTGCCTGTGCCCCTGTGCTCCTCAAAGCAGAAGAGTATCTGGGAAGGCTGCAAACCAGCAGCTCGGTTTGGGGGCTTCTTGCTCTGGAGACAGCTTTGTAGCTGGGCAGCATGAGGGGTTCAGGCAAGGATGAGAAAGGAGGAGTGCCCGGTCAGCTCTGCCTTCCTCTGAAGCAGAACTCCACACTGGCAAGGTCATATCTAGTGTGTGACCTCTCTGCAAACATTGGTGGGGTGGAATTACCAGGAGGAAAGGAAGCGTCTCCAGCCAGGAGCTTGTAGAGAAGGACTGTGCTGCAGGTGGAGCTGCCCATGCCCCGCGTTTAGTTCCTATGGGGAAACTGTGCCAACCTGTGTGAGTTAAAAAAAAGGCAAAACTCCCCCCAGAAAGGGGTATTTTGGTAAAGAGCAGTGCTGAGGGAGGAAACGAGTCCAGGATCATATCAATGGCAGTTGTCCATTGGAGTATGATCCCCTTCTGTGCATTGTGAATTACCAAATACGAATGGGAGTTTTATCTTGCACAGGCACAGACAGCTGTGACTTTTGTCCTCCTTCAACCCCTCAGTAGCCTGTTGGAAAGAATAGCTCTGGTCCCTTTGCTTAAGAGCTGTTACGTTTGGGCCCATGTCGTTTTGTGCTAAAACCTCTTTAAAACAAGCCCTCAGCAGCTCTGAACTCATGCTGGGATCAAAAGCTGCAGAGGTTCGTTGCTATTGAGTCATCTCTCAAAACCAGCCTGGTTGGGAAACCCATCAGTTGGTTGGGAAATCTGCTTTTCTTGGATTGCAGGCTCAGTTGTGGAGCAGTTGCAGGAGCAGGGGGAATAAGGCAGCGTGTTGTCTGAAATGGGTAACAGTGTAACTCATAGGGTGTAGGGGTTTGGTTCTGAAGGAATGCCACCGACAAGCTCACCGTGGACATGTCCTGATGCTTTGAGAAGGGTCAAAGCGGGGAACAGAACTATTTTGCTGATGGAGTACCTGTGTGGGATGCTTCTTTGGCTTCCTTGGTTCTGGGAAGAGGGAAGATTCCTGTGTCCTGCAGAAACAGGGCTCCCAGGAAACTTCTCTGAAGCACTGGTTATCCTGAAGGGTTTTTCTCTGGTGTTTCCCCTCATTAAATAATCCTGCTCTAACCAAAGGGTTTGGGAACACTTTGGGAGCCTGATGTAGATCACAAAACACACACTTCACCACCAATATTGAATAAGGTGTATCCATCCAGTGCACATCCCAGCTGAGGACTGATCCAGACTGACTGCAGTGAGTGAAACACCTCTTTCTATGGCTTCTGATGTCCTGGTCAGGGCTAATGTGCAGTTCCTTCCTGTTTGGTCCACGTCTCTTCCTCTCTATGTGCCTCCAGCTGTGCTGCACGCCCGCTGCTACTCCCATGGGTCACAAGAGTCAGATGAAGAGTTTGATGCTCGCTGGGTGACCTATTTCAACAAGCCAGATATTGATGCCTGGGAGCTCAGGAAAGGTGAGTTGAGTGGAAGGGGGAGAGTAACCACGGAGTATATAGAATAGTTCAGTGGCCAGGAGTAACAAATGGGTTTGGCTTTCTGCTGGAGAGCAGGAAGAAGGAAAACTGGGGTTAGATGCAGGAGAGCAATCCTATATGTACCCTGCTGGGGCTGTTCTGTGCTTGTGCTGTTTGCTCTGAGCCTGTTGTATTGGGCAATGGCACGTTACCTGCGCACACGAGCAGGTTGCAGGGATGTAGAATGAGGGCTATGACAGGGTGGGAGTCAGGGTTTGTAAGCTTTTTTGCCCCAGAACACACATTTCAGCACCTGGGTGGGAGGGAGAGAAATGTTTGCTCTGAGGAAAGTGCATCTGAGCTCAGGTGTTGCCTGGAGCATAACCACACACGTTTGAATTTGGCCTTTGAGCTAATGGCTTGGCCGTAACTCGTGCAGACTGGTGTCTCCATTGTTGCTTGCCAGCTCCTGTTAAACTACCCCAATTAGGGCTTAAAAATGTGTCTGCATAACAGCCAGAGGGATCATTCTAGCATCACCTGCATGAAGTATGGGCTGTCTTCCATTGGAGAGGAACAGCCAGCAGCTTGAGTTTTAGTTCTCATTACACCTGTAGGAGTGAAGTTGTTTGGCATTCCTTAATGATTCCATAAGTGCTGTGGTGCAGACACTGACTCCTGTGCAGAGCAGGGATGAAACTGCCTCACCGGGATTTCATGAAGTCAACTTTAAATCTACAGTAGTAGAGTAGGGAGAAGAGCAAAAGAAAACCCTGAGCTCTTTGTGTCCCCTGAACAGCAGGGAAAAGTCTCATCAGCTCCTAATGGTGGCGAGACTTAATCCCTTCCTGAGGTGGAGCACAATAACGCTCAGCGGGTTCCTTCTGATAGCACGAGGAGCTGATGCCAAGTCCCTCTCGGTGTTTTGCAGGCATAAACACGCTCGTGGGGTATGACCTGGTTCCGGAACCAAAGATCATCGACGCAGCTCTGAGGGCATGCCGGCGGTTAAACGACTTTGCCACTGCTGTCCGCATCTTAGAGGTGGTAAAGGTGAGTGGAACAGCAGCCCCGGGCTCACTGCGGTGCCCTGCGTGCCCAGAGCACAGCATTTGCTTGGGTTTGCTCTTAGTGGTGCCAAGGAAAAGCATCAGTTCCCATTGGCGGAGTCCATAGCTTCCATGTGAGCATGTGCTTGGTGCCTTGGATAAGTTTGGAGAGCACTCAGCAGCACAGCATCAGGTAGGATGTTCTTAGGTTGGTATTTTCCTTTCCTGCTGCTGCCTCTGGTGGGAAAGGCGAAGGATTTTTCTCCCTTTTAGTTCTAAAACAAGCATTAGGCATGGTTTAGTGTGAGGTGTCCCTGCTTATGGCAGGAGGGTTGGAACTGGATGATCTTAAGGTCCCTTCCAACCCTAACTATTCTATGATTAGCTGGAATCCCTCGGGCAGAGGCAGTTTACGAGCTTCCTAAAGGGCTGAGCGCTGAGCTGCACAGCCTTGAAACCCAGCAGAAACCAGCACCTTGAAACCTGAGTCCAGCCTTCACTTAGCAGGGAGTTAAAGTGAGTGAGCATGGAAGCCGGAGTCCTGTTTCAGTCCTGGAAGCCAGCAGCTCTGCTCTTCCAGCTCCCTTTTTGTCCCAAGGACTTACGTACACTGGCTGCAGACTGTGCTCCGCAGTCATTTGCCTCTGTGTTTTCTGTTGCTGCTCCCTGCATTCTTCTGTAGAACTGAAACTCTCAGTGTTTTTAGAGGCTGATGGAAGAGTCTTCATGTGTTTTCCTTATCTCTCTTTTTTTTTGTCCCCACCACCTAAGGGACAACTCAGTTGATCAGAACTTGGGGACAGTAACATGCTCTTACACAAGGGGTGTGGGTTTTTTCCCTGATTTCCAAGCAAGATGTGTTGTTTTTCCTAGGCAGAGCTGGGCTGTCATCTCCTGCCCTCATGACTCCACCCATCTGGGTTGCAAACCTGACCACTGTACAACAGCTTGCTGTGGAAATAACACCATTCCTTTTCCTTTAGGACAAGGCAGGACCTCACAAGGAAATCTATCCTTACGTTATCCAGGAGCTTAGACCAACTTTGAGTGAATTGGGAATCTCCACTCCAGAGGAACTGGGCCTGGACAAAGCATAAATGTTATTGGTAAGGGATGCTGCTGCTGCTTCTGCGAGTCTTGGCATGGAATTCGGGTACCCAAAAACTCTCCTGGCAAGGACAAGGTCTCCTTCCTTCCCTTCACAGGGCTGTGAAGGTCAAGTTTGTAGTGTGAGTCTCCAAATATCTCTGTATCTACATGTCTCCTGGAAGAGATACTAACACTTCTAAAAGGAGGCTTGGCTTGGGAAGGGATGGGGTGGTTGCCACCATCCCCAGCAGTGTCTAGGTAGTTGCTAAGACAAGGGGTATTGCAGTATGTTGACTGCTCAGCAGCTTGGCCCCAGAAGTGTGTTTTAGTAAATGGCAGGCTCATTTCCATTGGGAATGCACAAACATGCATATTATTGTCACAATCTTGCACATTTGGAAAACTGGGAGACCCTGGTTATAGCTTATGCTGGAAAATGAGCCTCAGTGATGGTGGTCACCCAATATGTGAAGGCGGCTACAAGGATGCTGGAGAGGGACTCTTCATCAGGGACTGGAGCGACAGGACAAGGGGTGATGGGTTCAAACTGAAACAGGGCAAGTTCAGGTTAGATCTAAGGCAGAAGCTGTTCCCTGTGAGGGTGCTGAGGCGCTGGCACAGGGTGCCCAGAGAAGCAGTGGCTGCCCCATCCCTGGCAGTGCTCAAGGCCAGGTTGGACACAGGGGCTTGGAGCAAGCTGCTCCAGTGGAAGGGGTCCCTGCCCGTGGCAGGGGTTGGAGCTGGATGAACTTCAAGGTCCTTTCCAACCCGAACCATTCCATGATTCTATCAGTTTCTTCACATTACACTTAAAATAGCATCTTTTCTGTAATTAAACACTACTTTGGAGGGCTCCTTGCTTACAGAATTAATCAGATCAGCTGGAGCGTGGCCAGAGCTTCACTGAATATCCTTTATTTCAGGAGTGGTGCTTGATGCAACAGCCTCTAGTCCTGGGAAACCACTTATTTTACTGTCTTTTTAGAGCCTCTGAGTACTTGCTAAACTTGAGAACAGCCATAGAAGACATTTAGCTCCCCAGCCTCTTAGATGAGCTCATGTGAGCCTCCTGTGACACGTGGCAGAGGTCCTGAGCTGCCGCTTTGATGCCTTTTGTGTTCTTTTCCATTGCAGGTGCATTACCCCAGCATTTCACTGGTGCCACCTGATTGTACACAGCTGCCTGCAGGCACAAGTGTTAAAATCATCTTCAGATAACTTCCTTTATTGAGTCACAATGTACGTGAGGCAGAGTTGGACCTAATAAAGGAAAACCTGGTTTGACTGACATGGTGGCAGTGGCTCCTGTGGTTGTTCTTGGGGGGGCGGGGGGGGAGGGTTACGGGGAAAAGGAGGAAATCAAGGGCAAAACACCCTTCTAGGAGTGAATAAATCCCTGTTTGCTTGCAGTGCCCATGTCACTTCTGCCATGGGGAAGGGAAGGGCACAGGGACCCTCCTGTACCCCCAGCTTTATGGAGGAGAAGAACAAGGTCTCTCAGACCCCTCTGCCCTTGGGGAAGCCCTTGGCGCAGTGGGAGACTCCTGTTTGCACCCCTGTGCCCTCTGCAGGGCTGGGAATCGCTCCCACGGTGGATATTGCTTTGCAGAGCCCGTTTCCCACCGCGGTTCGGGTGCAGGCTGGGGGGGATCGGGGCATAAAAAGCGGGAAAAGGGAATTCTGTGGGGTTTTTCCCCAGAAAAAGGGACTTTTCCAGGAAAATGGGAGCTCCTGCAGGGAAGCGTACGACTGGCTGCATCCCCATGACGGCTCTCTGCGCATGCGCGGCAGGCCGAGGGGCGCACCACCTCCTCTCCTCCCATTGGATGAGTCTGACCGCCGCCGCGCTCTGCCATTGGCGGGAGGGGGGAAAGGGGCGGGGCAACGGGAGGCCATGGCGACAGAGGGTGGAGGAGCCGGAGCCGGTGCCGGTGGGGGCAGAGCCGGCGGGCGGCGGGTCCCGGGGGTACGTGCGGGACTGGGGGGGTGTGCATGGGGCAAGTGTGGGGCTGCGGTACGGGGAGCGGTACCGGCTATGGGCATAGGTGGAACAGGACTGGGGTATATACATAGGGCAGTATGCGTGCGTTCATCATGGGTGTGGGGCTAGGGCAGTATAGGGTACGTGCATAGCGGGATATAGGGCTGGGGTACCTGTGTGGGGCAGCATAGGGCGTGTACATGGGTGGTATAGGGCTGGTATATGTGTGTGGCGGCATAGCGTCTGTACATAGATACTATAGGGCTAGGATGTGTGTGTGTGGCAGCATAGCGTCTGTACATAGATACCATAGGGCTAGGATGTGTGTGTGTGGCGGCACAGCATCTGTACATAGATACTATAGGGCTAGGATGTGTGTGTGTGGCGGCACAGCATCTGTACATAGATACTATAGGGCTAGGATGTGTGTGTGTGGCAGCATAGGGCATATACAGGAGGGTATAGGGCTGGGATATGTGTGAGGCAGTATAGGGTAAGTGCATGGGCGGTATGGGACAGCACAGGGGAGCACAAGGTACAGGCAGGGGTTTGCTGCCATCCCAGTTAATCCCGCAGTTCCCTGTACATGGGGTTATTCCCGCGGGTAAGGCTCTGCCCTGTGAATTCCAGCTTCAGACCCTGCTAATCCCGGCTGCTCTCCCATCACTGCCCCAAGCCCTCTGCCTTGTTGCTTCATTAACTGCTCCCTCTAATTCCTGCACAAGGGGAAGCTTGGAAGGCTCAACACCTGCAGAGAAATTAAACCCGGTGATCCCTGTATTTTAGTGGATGAATCTGCTCCTTAAATCCCCTCCATCCCTTCTTCTCCAGGGTATTACTGGAGTGAGGCTTGCAATGGAACTGCTGGCCACCGTGTGTGCCTTTAGTTTAGCATTGCTATTCCCAAACAATCCATTCCTCCCCTAATAGCTGTGCTTATTCCTTTCCCTCCCCTCCGTTCATGGTGCAGGGCTGGGGAGTTGGAGATTCCCAGGAATGACCAGATGCTCCGGGATGACTCTGGCTTCCTTCATCCCCACGGAGAGATGCTACTAAACCCATGTCTGTCCCTGTGTTGTAGCTGATGTGGGCTGAAAACCAGCGGCTGAGCAAGGCAGCAGATGCGGTGGAGAAGAAGGGGCCGTACCTCGTGAGCAAGGCCCCCTCCATCCACGCCAAGCTCAGTAAGTGCTGCCGTGAGCGCTGCGCCGGGATGCGGGCAGGGACCTGCACCTCCCCAAGCCCTGTTTGCCCCATGGGGGGGCTCAGGACGGCCCCCCGGGGCTGTGTCAGCGCTGCCCTGTGTTGCAGAGCGGCAGCGGGAGCTGGCGAAGGCGGCGCTGCGGAGGCAGGGGCTGCTGGGGGCACCCGCGCCAAACCCAAAACCAGCACCAAAGAGGTTTGAGCCCATTTCTGCTCTTCCATGTTCCTGGGGGAGAATGGGAAACTCCACAGGGAGCTGAGGAGCTTCCCTGCGGGCACTGTTGTGGTCAGTTAGCACCTGATGGAACAACAGGGATTGCTCTAGCACCTTCTTCTCCTTGCTCTGGGGGTGGTTTGGTGCTGAGGATCTCATCATGAGAGAGGGTGGCCTAGAGCTCAGCTGGGGTTAGCTTAGGGTGGGAAGGGAGGTTCAGGACCGGGATTCCTGCCCTGGCTCCTCAGCCCATGGGCTGGATTCCCACACCAAGATGCCTGTCACGGTCTGGTTCTTTGCTTCCCCGCAGGTCAGTCAAGTTTAACAAGGGCTACACAGCACTGAGCCAGACAGCAGATGAGAACCTGCTCTCCCCTGATTCAGACAGGTGGGAGTGGGGGAATATCCTGGGATTTTGGGATTTGGCTCAGAACTGCACCCCTGAGATTCCCTTGTTTGCATCCCATACAAAGATGCTGCTTCCTGGCTGGCTCTGACTGTTTCCTTCCTTCCTTAGTGACGAGGAGCCAGGATCCAGATGTTCCTCAGGCTACTCCTCTGCCGAGGCAAGTGCAGGGCTCTGACTGATGGGGCTCCCTCACTCCCAGCCACCTCGAGGCTCCATGCAGGGATGTGTGTTGGGGTGCTGCACCCCATGCAAAGGCAGTGGAGGAGGAGGCGATGCCCTTCCTGCTCACAGCCCTTCCCTTTGCAAGCCCAAAACTTGAAGTAAACCAGGACCAATCTGTACCTCCTCCATGTCCTCCCCAGCAGGTGAACCAGGACCTGAGCCAGCAGCTGCTGCAGGATGGGTACCACCTCGACGAGGTCCCTGATGATGAGGATCTGGATCTCATCCCCCCAAAACCCATCACCTCCTCTTCTTGCCCCTGTTGTTTTGGAGACAACCTCTCCTGTGTGATCCAGTAGACGCTGCTCAGCCAGGGCCATGCAAGAACAGGTCACAAACCAGCACTTTCTTTGTTCACGGGATGGCTGTTGGTGTCCATGTCCACGCTGGGACAGTGACACACAGACCAAATGATGCTGCGATGCCTCTCATGGTGAGCAGCAGCAACCAACCCACCCCAAAGAACTTTTCCTCATGCTCAGCAATAGCAGGGAGAGGTGGCACAGTGGTGTTTATGTGGCCTGGATGGGACCAGATATCTGGTTGGGGCTCAGGCATCTCCAAGGGGGTGTAAAAGGGGAAGGGACTGGGAGGTGCAGTAGCAAATGCTCCCTGCTTTGCCTGACCTCCTCTTTTCCTCCTTTAATTGGTCACAGTGAGGTTCAGGACCTGGCCCCAGACATGGGTTGTGCTGCCCTAATGATGGTGCGGCCGATGATTGCTGCTGGGTTCCCTCCTAATGCCTGGGCTGAGCCGAACCAAAGCTGGCAGCTCCAATGGAGGGACTCCAATGGAGTGGATTGAGCTTTAGGTGTCTGCATTGTTACATCCACCTGCAGCCATTGTGCACACTGGGACCTCCCTGTCTGCTTTCTGCCCCTCAAGGACCTGTTAAGTTCTGGGTTTGGAGCTGGTGGCACGTTCCAGTTGTCCCCAAAGCTGCTTTGATGGAGGTGAGGGGCAGCCTGGACCCCCCTTTTGGGTGCAGATTTGGGGGGCTGCAGGCTCTACTTGCTGTGAACCTTAAAAGCTGCCTTAAATCATGGTCCTGCTACTCCATAGAGGACAATCAGCTGCTTAGAAACCTTATTTAAGTAGTTCATGTCTAGCATTCTGAACTGTTGCTTTTGGGGTTTTTTGTATTCTGTTCATTCAAGGGAGCACTCAATAAACTGCATCTTGTTACTCAGAGGCTGTGTTGGTGCTGTGGTAGGGGCTGAGCCCCACAGCCCTGCTAGGGGGGCTCCTCCCCACACCCCAGAGCAGTTCCAGAGCAATGGCTTTTCGCTTGTCACCCTGGTGGCACATTCCCTGTGGAGCTGCCAATGCTAGGGGGGTATCAGGGCCACCCCAGCCTCCTGGTCCCCAAGCGCTGCAGTGTTCTCCCCATCCTCCTCCCCACACCATGCTGCCCTGCACCGAGGACAAAGTCACCTCTTCATTCACAGCACCAGAGGCTCTCCAGCTCTGTCACCCCACCAGGCAGCCCCTTTCACAGCTGGGGAGGGGTGACATGGCTCAGAGGACTCCCTGCCATCGGCCAGACTTGGGAAGAGCCCACCAGGAGCAGCAGGAAGCATCAGCATCACAGTGGCAGCAGCTCCTAGAAGCCAGGCAGGGATGCTCAAGAGCTGGGGTGCAGAGCTCCAGCCTCCCTGCTGCTGCTCAGCATGGGATGAGGAGGGGAAATAGAACCACCAGAGTCACTGTGGCTTTGGCAGCACCCTGAGGGATTGATGCTATAGGGACATGGCTCGTGAGGAGGGGAGATGCTCTTCCTCTGCCCACTCTGCTCCACGCCGTGTCCAAGGAGCTCATTCATGGAACTGCTCTTTCTCTACATCAGGTGGGGCTGGTTTGGGGGTTTAATAGGTTAAACTTCCAAGCAAGATGCCTTTGCTAGATCAGTTTCTATCTACTCCAATGCGGACGGGAGGAAGCGCCCCGGGTCGGCTCAGAGGAGGCAGCAGGCTCGGAAGAGCAGCATCCCATCGGGAGAGGAGAGCTGGAGCGAGACGCTCTCGTTGGCGGAGATGAAGAGGACGGAGCCCCGGCACAGGGGGATCTCGGAGGCCGCGGCTGTGGAGGTGCCCACGGCTGCCCCTTGGATCACCAGCAGGATGCTGGCGGAGTCCACGGCGGAGACGAGGTACAGCTTGATGGAGGACGGGATCTGCAAGGGAAAGGGTCACCACGGCTTGAGCCTCCCCATTTCCCCCCAGGGACTGAACATGGGGACACCCAAACCCTCCTCCCAGTCCTCCCTCTGCCTAGAGATGCTGGAGAAGGTGATGGAGCTCTGGACAGGGGGAACCCAAGCACCTCCAAGCATCCCTCCATCCTCACTGGTGCACTGGCTTCTAGAGCACACCTGAGATGGGATAAAGCCGCGGTGTCCACCTCCGTGTCCCTACCACCGCTCACCTCTATCCTCATGATGGCAAAGTCTGGCACAGGCGGGTCATAGAGGTAGACATTGGGATCGAGCTGGCTCTGTGCTGCTGGGAAGATCTTGGAGCTGCTGGGTGCTGGTGTGTAGTTGAGCATCTCACACAGGGTGAGGACATCAATGAACTTGGGGGTGAGCCCGGCGCGCACTGTGTTGTCTGAGCACGCCATGCACTCCACACAGTCTGCGGGGACAGAGCAGCACCCTCAGCCCACCTCCATGGCCCAACATGTGCAGGAGCCCATGGGCACCCTGGGGAGGGTGCTGGGGAAGCCCATTGCGGTGCTCACCTCCATGCAGGTAGGCATGGGGTTCGTTGGCTCCCAGGAACATGGCCTCTCCCGGCTCCAACCGCACCAGGTTGAGGAAGTAAATGGTGAAGCAGCCAATGTCCCCGGGGTACTGCGAGTGCAGCCGCAGCAGCAGCTCCCCATTGCTCCCCGACGTGTCCTTCCCTTCTGCCACTGCGAGGCACCAGGCACCACAGTGGGGATGGAGCTTTGGGACGCCCCATCCCTTCCCCTTGAACACAGCCCCCCAAGCCCCATAGGAAGGGACCCACCTTCCTGCGAGATCCTTTTCACCAGCATGTTGAGCTGGTCCACAAAGAGCTTCTTCTCGCTCTTCATGAGGCGGGTGAAGCAGACGCGGAGCGCAGCCGACACGCCGCGGGGGTCATCGCTGCCACTGCGCTCCAGCTGCTCCGCTGCCACCTCCCCGATGAGCGCCCGCAGCTCGGGGATGCCTCATGGGGTGACAGCACACATGATTCCTGAAGCCTGGCATCGCCATCCTGCCCCACCAGCATCCCTGCCCCACCAGCATCCCCATCCCACCCCACCGACATCCCCATCAGGCCACACTAGCATCTCCATCCCACCAGCATCCTCATCCAACTGGCACCCCCATCCCACCGACATCCCCATCCCACCGGCATCTCCATCCAACTGGCATCCCCATCCCACCCCACCAGCATCTCACTGGTGTCCCCATCGCATTGACATTCCCATCCTTACTCTGGAGGAAGGAGACAATCTCAGCCACCGGCCGGAAGCCACACAAGCCCTCAAAGGGAGTGAGAGCAATGGCCATTTCTGGCTTATGGTTGGCATCGGGGTAGTGCTCCGGGAACTGGGCATGCAGCTTCACTGCCAGCTCCTGGAGAGGGACAAAGGGGCTGGGTGAGCTCCACAGGGACCAGCAAGGGCCACCAGCACAACCCGGGGTCCACCTACCTTGTTGGGGTGCGCCTGGATGGAGAGGGCGGTGTTGACAGACAGCACCTTGAAGAGAAAGGGGAGGTGGCCCTGGAAGGTGTCCTTCACCTTCGCCCCCAGGCACGCAGGGTTGTCAGCAATCCACTGCCCCAGCGTCCGCTGCGGGATGCGGTTATCCCGGATGACGGCATCGCCACGGGGGTGTGCGCCCATCCAGAGCTGCGGGACACACACAGACAGACGGGCACATGGATGATGGACCAGAGCCGGGCAGCCAGCAGGGATGACTTGGGCTTTTCTGGAGGCTGCTTGGCAACGGAGGCAGCCAAAAGCTCCCTTGGGGGCTGAGTCACACCAGACTTCTCCTCTCCTCCTTTCTGGGCTATAGAGGATCCCAATCCATTCTGGGCTACAGGGGATCCCCGTCCCTCCCCAGCTATAGGGGATCCACATCCCTCCCGAGCTATAGGGGATCTACATCCCTCCTGGACTATAGGGGTTCCACATTCCTCTTGGGGTATAGGGGACCCACATCCCTCCCCGGCTATAGGGGATCCACATCCCTCCCGGGCTATAGGGGATCTACATCCCTCCTGGACTGTAGGGGATCCACATTCCTCTCGGGGTATAGGGGACCCACATTCCTCCTGGACTGTAGGGGATCCACATCCCTCCCGGGCTATAGGGGATCTACATCCCTCCTGGACTGTAGGGGATCCACATTCCTCTCGGGGTATAGGGGACCCACATTCCTCCTGGACTGTAGGGGATCCACATCCCTCCCGGGCTATAGGGGATCTACATCCCTCCTGGACTGTAGGGGATCCACATTCCTCTCGGGGTATAGGGGACCCACATTCCTCCTGGACTGTAGGGGATCCACATCCCTCCCGGGCTATAGGGGATCTACATCCCTCCTGGACTGTAGGGGATCCACATTCCTCTCGGGGTATAGGGGACCCACATTCCTCCTGGACTGTAGGGGATCCACATCCCTCCCGGGCTATAGGGGATCTACATCCCTCCTGGACTGTAGGGGATCCACATTCCTCTCGGGGTATAGGGGACCCACATTCCTCCTGGACTGTAGGGGATCCACATCCCTCCCCGAGCCGGCCTGACCCGGGATGGTGAGGACCGCAGCCGGTTGCGATCCCCGCATGGGTGGTAGGGACGCTTTCTTACCCCGGCCGGCCATGGGGCCCGGCACTCACCTCGGCGTAGGGCCGGTCGGGCTGGATCTGGACCAGGGGGTCGCTGCTGGCCACCAGCTTGGCCACCTCGCTGGCCAGCCCCAGCTTCCCCCAGGAGTAGTTCTGCACGGTGCAGGACAGCGGGAACACTGCGAGGCACAGCGGGCGTTGGGGGGGTGTGTGTGCAGAAACGACCCTCTTGATCCCCAGCACCCTCCCGGGGACCGAGGGGGACCGGGGGCTATTGATGGGGAGCTGACATCGGGGGTCCCCGCGGGGTGCCCTACCCGCCCCATGGTCCCGGCCCTACGTGTGCCCCCAGCCCCGCTCACCGCGGATCTCCGCCATCGCTGGGGCAGGCCGGGAGTCCCGGCTCCGGAGACGGCTCCGGCTCCGGCTCCGGCTCCGCCTCCCCTCCGGCCGCGCTGGGAGGGGCTGGGCAGCGCCTTACGCGCACCCTATAGCTGCCATAGGGAACGCGGCGTACGGCTGGCACTGCCCTGTGCGGGGCTCACGGGAGGATATGGGGGTGTTCTATAGGGGGTGTTGTATAGGGGTTATCGTACAGGGAACATCGTACAGGGGACAGTCTATAGGGGGCTATGGGCCGGTAGTGACCTCCTTGCGGAGCTCGCCCCCATATAGATGCCCCTATAGAGCGCAGCAGCACCTATAGGGTTAATCCCCCCCCCCCTTTTCCCGCGCTCTAGGGAGTGGCCGCTGCTCTGACGTCACGAGGCCGCACTCCACGGAGCCGCTGGTCTGCGNGGGCCCAGGCTATAGGGTTAATCCCCCCCCCCCCTTTTCCCGCGCTATAGGTAGTGGCCGCTGCTCTGACGTCACGAGGCCGCACTCCACGGAGCCGCTGGTCTGCGCGAGTGGGCGGGTCGGGTCACATGACGGCTCGGCGCACGCGCCCCGGCTGACCCGGAAGTGGCTGTGTAGCAGCAGCAGAAGCAGTAGCAGCGGCGGCGGGAGCGCGGAGCGGAGCAGCGGGAGCGCGCTCATGTCGGGCTTCGACACGAACCCGTTCGCCGACCCGGTGGACATCAACCCCTTCCAGGTGCGGGCGGCGGCGGGCCGGGCCGGGCCGGGCCGGACCGGGCCCCCCTCCCCTGCCCGTCGCCACCAACCACTACCGGGACGTGGCACTGAGTGAGGCGCCTTTGGCCAATAGCAGCGACGCTTTTCCCCGCTGCAGCCAATCAGGGCTCGAGGGCGGGACTAAGGGGTGGGTGTGCGTGCAGGGGCCGGTACCGGGACTGCTCCCCCCCCGGCGCACCGGGAGCGGTGTGACCGGACTCTGCCCTCCTCTGGCTCGAGGACAGCGTTTCCTCCCGTTTTCCCCGCTCGACGGGGCTGCCCCCGACCCCCCCGGGCTTCAGCTCCAGCCCTTAGAACCGGGCCCGTGAGGCAAAACGCGTCCTCCAGCCGTGGGGGGGGTGGGGGGGAGCAAAGGATGGGCTTCCCGCTGGGAATCCTCGGGCTGCTTTCCTGGGATTGCCCTCCATGGGTTTAACCTCCTGGCTCTCCGGCATGGCGCTGGGTGGGAACGGGAAAAAGGGATGGATTCCTGACCAAAGGAAGTGTTTGTCCATGGGGCTGAGGGGTTTGAGGAATCAAAGTGGGATCAAGAGGGAAAACAAAGCCCTTTCCCTCTCCTTCGCTTTAGCACAGCCTTCAGATGGCCGAGTTCCTGTGATATTCCTTCTGCGGGGTGGCTGTTGTGTAGGGATTTATGGCTTTGGCACTGAGGAAGTGAATACTCGGCATGTGAACGCTGCCGTGGTGTTTGAACGGGCAGGGTTCGCTTTACTCACTGTTCAAACAGAGAGAGGTTGGACGTAATTTACAGCAGGGAGCCTGGTTGCAACAGGTAACTCCTGGTTTCTGATAAGGACAAGGGAAAGTCGCACCGTGGATGTCCCTGTGGTTGTCTGATGGCTGGGTTCTGTGGCAGGTTTCACATCCTCCTTTTGGGAATGGGAGGGTGTGTTCATTGTTGTCCCTTAATGAAGGACGTTCCCTGGTCACAGGATCCCAGCCTGGTTTGGTTGAAGGGACCTCAGAGCTCCTCCAGCTCCGACCCCTTCCACTGGAGCAGCTTGCTCCAAGCCCCTGTGTCCAACCTGGCCTTGAACACTGCCAGGGATGGGGCAGCCACAGCTTCTCTGGGCCATCACCCTGGGCCAGCGCCTCAGCACCCTCACAGGGAAGAGCTTCTGCCTAAGAGCTCATCTCAGTCTCCCCTGTTCTGGCAGGTTCAAGCCATTCCCCTTGGCCTGTCCCTACAGGCCCTTGTCCCAAGCCCCTCTCCAGGTTCCCTGCAGCCTCTTTAGGCACTGGAGCTGCTCTCAGGGGCCTGGGGGAGACAAGGCTCCCCCAGGCTGCCCCAGCCCAGCTCTCTGAGCCTGGCTCCAGAGCAGAGCTGCTCCAGCCCTCGCAGCATCCCCATGGCCTCCTCTCCACTTGCTCCAACAGCTCCAGGTCCCTCTTGTGCTGCTGCCCCAGAGCTGGATCAGGGCTGCAGGGGGGTCTCCCCAGAGCACAGCAGAGGGGCAGGATCCCCTCCGTGGGCTGCTGCCCACGCTCTGGGGGTGCAGCCCAGCACATGGGGGGGTTCTGGGCTCAAGCACTCACTGAGGCCAGGTCATGAGGAGCTTCTCCTCGCCCTGCACCCCAAGTCCTGCTTCTCAGGGCTGCTCCCTCCAGAATTCCCCAGGCTCTGTTTGTGCTGGGATTGCCCTGCCCCAGGGGCAGGACCTTGCCCTTGGCCTGGGTGAACTCCATGGTCCCACCTCTCCAGCCTGTTCAGATCCCTCTGGATCATGTCTCTTCCCTCCAACTCATGGACTGGCAAGGTGCTGCCATCCCCTTCCACATGCTCCGGAGCTTGCTGAAGGACTGGAATTGCCTTCATGCTCCCAGCTTTGTCACACTGAGGAACATCCCTCAGGCAGAGCACCAGAGTTCTCTTTTCGTCTTGTGGATCCCAGGCTAGTGTTTTGTACAACATAATCCCAACCAATTCCCTACAGAGCCCAACACAGCTGGGAATCTTTGCCATTCAAGGGGGCTTTTTTGATGATGGTCAATAAGCTTGGTGCCAAATAAGCAGGTTTGGTCCTGTGAGAAGCATCTCTGGATCTTCTCTCTGTTACTCTTCACATCTAAGAGATGATAACTGCCTTTGTTCGTTCAGTGTCAATGCTGCTGTGAGTGGCAGCTACCTCCAGAACTTTGCTACAAGCTTGAGAGAGGACTGAAAGCTTCCATCCTCTTTAGAGAGCTCCATAATAAACCCCTTGAAGTGTCTCTCAGTGCTTCTTCCAGGCAGTGGCAGTGCTCTGAGGCCCCATGCTGGTGGCTGACTGCAGGACCAGCGATGTTTGGGGTAGTCACTGGGTTTAGATAACATGATGAGCTCCAAGTGATTGTCGTTTGAGTTCTCTTGCCCTGATCTCACCTAGAGGAGCATCTTTCTTCTGCTCAGGTTGAACTCGGGGTGCTAACAACTAAACCCTTCCAAAGGAAAGGTACCTACAGCACTCTCCTCTGCTCCAATGCTTCCTCCGAGGAGTGACAGCCCCATGTAGCCTGGCTTCAGGTAGTTAATTCAGAGGCTGCATTAGGTCCCTCTTTCACGTTTCACAGCATAAAGGACCAGGCCAGCTTCCTTTTGCCCTGCAGCTGGCAGAAAGGAACTGCAGAATGGGGAGTTTGGGGCAGCTTCTTGTTCATCTCCCCTGCGTTTCTCAACCCTCAGCTGCACGGTCCTGGCGTGCGGAAGCGGGTCCCTTCATACCCCCCCGTCTCCCAGCTGCTGGTTTCCTTCCTGCCCGCTCCAGAGCACAGGGACACGCGTGCAAACGCACTTCAGCTCTGTTGCACGTTCCCTGCTCTTTGTATATCCATTATAGACACACTTGCACAATAGGAAGCTCAGCTGAGCTGCCTTGGCCATACTGCTGAAGTAAGTGATTTTTAAGCCGTGCACCAAGATGAGAGTGATTCTCCCTTTACAATCAAGCTGCTGTGCAGCTGGAAGCAGTGGGACACTGGTGCTGCTCTCCCTGCCATTTCCAACAGCAGTGCTGTGCTGGTGAGCCTCCAGTTACCTTAGGAGCTTTCTTTTGAACGGAGCTGAGCAAAGGGAAGAAAACCACATGTTTTGCATTCCCATTCCAAGTGTTCCTTCTTGTTTCCAAGCACTTCCCTCCCTGTCCTGGGTTCAGCAGTTGCAGTCAGTTTTTCTTCTCTTTAGTAGCTGTGTTTT
>NDXB01008810.1:0-56006 GCA_002631895.1 Agapornis roseicollis
GGTTTAGTGTGAGGTGTCCCTGCTTATGGCAGGGGGTTGGAACTGGATGATCTTAAGGTCCTTCCCGACCCGAACTATTCTATGATTCTATGGTCGGGAACCCCAAAGGCGATGCAGTAGGAGGGTAGGAGTTCTGGCTTGCCCCAGCAAGTGGGAGCAGCCCAAGCTGATGATCAATGCCATTTGGAAGAAAGCAGCAGCATTTTTCTATACCCTCTATTCCCTCAGTGCAGATGTGCTATTTGAAACAGTGCAAAATGAGGGGGATTTTTTCCTCCTGTTTTCTCAAAAATCATCTTTCACTGCTTTTCTTCCCTTTTTCAGTAGGACAGAAGAAGAGGCTTATGTAGCCTTCTTTGTACAAACAGCAGGCTCCCTTGAGTCTGCACACATTAAAGTCAAGTGGAGAAAGAGGGAGAAAGAACCAGGATGTGGACAGTTTAAATAAATTCCCCAGAATCACAGAATGAACCTGCAGGAGGTGTGGAAACAATTCAGATCTCCTGCATGGACAGAGTGTCCAGAGCAGTAATAAACATCCTCCTTGCTGCTTCTTCAAAAGCCCATGATGCCCACTGAGACTGAGCTTAGCTGGACAGCACACAAACACAAACTGGTAGGCGAGCACTGCTTTGAAGACTTCATGACCTAAAAAGACCAAAGGGTTCTGGCAAAAAGGGTAACACACCAAGTTGTGTCTGCCTCCTGTTGCACTGACCTTGAACTCACCATCCTTGCCTCAGCTAAAAGTTCACTCAGTTCCAACCCCTGCCACAGGCAGGGACCCCTTCCACCAGAGTAGGGTGCTCCAAGCCCCTGTGTCCAACCTGGCCTTGAACACTGCCAGGGATGGGGCAGCCACAGCTTCTCTGGGCACCCTGTGCCAGCGCCTCAGCACCCTCACAGGGAAAGCTTCTGCCTAAGAGCTCATCTCAGTCTCCCCTCTGGCAGGTTAAAGCCATTCCCCTTGGCCTGTCCCTACAGGCCCTTGTCCAAAGCCCCTTTCCAGGTTTCCTGTAGCCCCTTTAGGCACTGGAGCTGCTCTAAGGTGTCCCCTTAAGGAGCGTTCTCTTCTCCAGGCTGACCCAGCCCAGCTCTCTCAGCCTGGCTTCACAGGAGAGATGCCCCAGCCCTTGGAGCATCTTTGAGGACTTCAATCACTTTTACAAACACACTTGCCTGAAGCACACATGGTTGAGCACAGAGGGTGATACATGGAGGCTCTGGGTGTCTGGGCTGAATTTCTGGCTCTGCCACCATCCATGACACTGAGCACATCACTTCATCCCCCCTGGGCTTCACCTGCCTGCACCATTCAGACCAGAAATTTTGCAAGGCCAAGTATCAGATGTTGGCCTGGTCGGGACTGTGGCCTCTTGACTGAAGAGAAATAACAAGGGGGGCATCATGAGATGACTTTGGGTGCCTTTATTATATAGGAAGAGAAAAAGAAACTAAGGGGAAAAATGCCAGCAGCTCCAGTTGAAGGCTATATTTGGGCACTCTAGATGCTTAGTCACACAGAGGAACTGCCAGCTGGTGACATGCAGCTGCTGGGCCACAATGCAAACTATTGGAATGCTATAATAAACTGTCCTTCAGCCTCACCATGTGGTTCCTGGGAGGGAGAACTTCACAGAGATGAATGAGAAATACAACTTCGGCCGACCTGGCAAAGACCCAACCTCTGTGATGTCCAGCTTTGCTAGAAGGATGCCACTACCCTGAAATTCCTGGCTTTTTCAGCTGAGAAGCTTGGGTTATGGAATACCTTCTGCATGTACTAAATCTAGGTCTCTCTTCTTTCAGGAGCTCCTTGATGACTCATTTTTCCTGGGTTTCCCTCTCATTTTTCAAGGCCAGGAGGAATGGGAGCAGGCTGGTTTCCATGTTGCAGGACAAATACAAATTCAAACTAGCAAGGAATAATGCAGAGTATCTTTTCCATGCTGCTTTTCATGTTTACCTGCTTATCTCAGATAAAACACAAAGAAAGCAGATGTTCACCAGGCTCTTTCTGACATTGGCTTTGGTGTCAGCAGCACTAAGTGAGTGCCTCAAGGTGTTTGTGTTGGACCTTTGCCCTGCTGCAGGCTGCCTGCAAGGCAGCTTTCCCCCTCACATGCTGCTCTGTGAACTCACTTACTGCACAGTTTAGGGGAACATCTTTCAGCCCTGGGCTTGCTATTGGCTTCAGCTACTGTCTTTAACATTCCTTGTCCTCCCTGTGCTGGTTCATTGCTTTGCCCAAGCCATGTGCTTTGGAGAAGCTGAGGAAGCACATTTTTGAACAGGCACAGGGAAAAGAAAAGAACACACAGAGTTCCCAAGTCTTATCCTCTATCCAGCTTCTGCATTTGGAAGGTTGGTTTCCAGCACAAGACAGCAAAGGGGAGACTGAAGATTTATGTAGAACAAGCAGCAAGAGCCAGCTAGAAGGCTGCCGCAGAGTTTTTCCAGTAAATTTACTTCTGTTACATAAAACAATGTCATCTTCCTTCTGCTCATCCCGTCAGGTTTGCTCAGAGAAGGGATAACTGACTGATGAGCAGATGTTGGAGAGCGTTTTGCTCAATGAAAACCTAAAAATAGCTGTCAAACTGTCTCTCTTTAAAGTACTTTTCCATGTAGTCCCTGAAGTACAGGTCAAAGTTGGAAAGCATTTGCAGGAGGTTAAGTGCTAAGTTTTCTTCACCCCACAGTGGGTTTAGAGACAGTCAGGAGAGGTGGCCAATCCAGCCATCTTTTTGTCCAGCTGAGAGCAAGGTGAAGGAGAGAATAAGGAGATAGCCGCTGCAGGTTCTACCTTCAAAGATAGCTGGGATGATATTCTGACTTGTTGCCATCTCTGAGCAAATTTGGGGCTGTTTATACTGTCCTGTAGATCATCCCATGGTTTGGACCAGCACCATCTGGGCTATAAAAACACTGCTCTCTAGAGCAGTGCTCACAGCACGGAGGTGAGCACTGTACTGATATGCACATAACAGAAATAAGCAGAAGAACAAAGCTGAGTGTGTTTGGATTGAAAAAGCAAACTACAGCCATGTTTGGTCCCAGGCAGTCAGGACTCTAAAGCACTTGTTCAAATACTGGTCTAGAGCAAGCACTGAATGTCAGGCGCTGCGATTGCCCTGGGGCTCACCTAAAACGTAAACTGAAGTCCAGCAGGAACATAACTCTGTTCCTCTAAAGGGCAAGAAGCAGGCAGCGTCAGAACACAAAACCAGGGTATGCACAAGCAGGCAGTGAGATATACCTACAAACTGCACACTGGGCAATAGATATATGGAGTGTATCTATCCCCACTGATCCAAAGAGCTTTCTGCAGTCCCTAACCATTCCAGGATTCTATGATTTTGCTAAGCTCTAAGCCTAAAATTCCTATTACTGGATATTTCCTTAAGCCAAATCCTTTTTTCTTTCTTTTTTTTTTTCTTGGCTGTGTTTCAGAACATTGATCCATCCACTCCTAGTAATGCAACCCAGGGAACACCCCACATTTTACCCCTAAAAAGAATCTTCACAGAACTCTTTCACCAAGCAGCAGTCAGGCCTTGGTACTCTAAGCCAGGACATGGGAGCACTGTTCAGGACAGTGGCTCTGTGTGACAGGGAGGTCCTCTCCAAGCCAGCTGCTTCATGCAGGTCTTGGCTTGCACAGGTCATTTCATCCTGGTGCTGGCAAGCTCATGAGCTCCTCACTTGGCAGAACTATGGGTATTATGAATAATAACATGGTCTATAATAATATAGTAGCAGATAGTGGAAATACATCTTGAAGCAGAAAAGAGCAACTGGAGTGCTCTTAATCACCTAGCAAGGGCTGCGTCCTCTGATAACATCTTAAGGTGCCTCAATGGTATTGGGATTTGTTATTCATTACAGCTCAGCAACAAGAGTATAACTGCTCACTGCTAAACTCAGTACTAAATCAGGCTCAGCCTTCACCACCCAGCCACAGCTCCTCTTTCATCCCCTCCCATACGTCATACTGCTGCTGTTTGTCCTGACAACTTACAATAAAGAGCAAAGGAAAGAGGGATTTTGCCACTGTCGCCAGCCTTTGTGTCTCATCAGCAGCTGTTGGCTGTCCACTTGCTCCTCAGCACAAATAACAGCTCCATACACATCGCTCCAGCAGCATGGGGAGGAGCTCAAACCAGGCCCTGTCTCTCCACCTCCAGCCCCCCTCCTCTCATGCACAAACAGAAACAGTCATGTCATGCAATGCTGAAGTGCCTGGGATGACTGAGCTGTCTCCCAGCCTTCTTGAGGCAAACGGATTGCGCTGATTAAACTGAGCACAATGAGGCTCTCTTCAGCAAGAGACAGCCCATCACTTTGCAGATGAGAATGCCCATGTCAGTCCTCCTCCTTCTTTAAGAGAAGCAGCTGAATCATTTCCTGGTGCTCTACCTGGAGGTAAGATTTATCCCCTCAACATTCTTTTGCATCATAGAGAGTAAAGAATAAGCCTTAAGAGATCTCTTTCCTATCTGGGACATATCATTAGGTGCTGTAAGTCAGTGCTGCCCCACAGACATCACTGCAGATACACCTACCTGTGCCTTCTGAGAATCTGATTAGGCAAAATCAGACTGACATGGCTGGAAAACGCACGTTAAGTTTTATTTATCATAGAATGGTTAGAGTTGGAAGGGACTTGAGTTGGTTTTTCATTAGAAAAGTGCAAACACAGGAAAAGAAACGACATGTGGAAAAGTTCCTGCAGTTCCTCCCTTCCTCAGTGCAAAGCCCTCTGACGGAAATAGCACAGTGAAATTAAGCTCATTTGTTTCCAAACTGAAATCCCAAGACTCTTCCATCTTTGAAAAGCGTCACAGATGCGTTTTGGATGGCTTTGCCTCGTCAGTAGGGAAGCAGCAGTATGAAGGGAGGAAGACATGTTTCTAAGCAGAATTCCCAGGGGGCTTCACCACACTGACTTTGCAAAGACTGGGCACAGGCTCGCTAAATCCCAGACGTTCAGAGGGATGAGCTGAAAGCCACAGGCTTTAGTTTTAGTGCTAACAAACTTCTGCCTAAGTATATCCCCTGCACATGAAGCCCAAGCTGTCTTGCAACACCATGCATTCCCCTTCCTGAACACCGAGCACCACAAGCACTGTCCTCTGGGCTCAGCTCACAGCACTAATTCTGTACACTGCAGGACAGTAAAGGGTGGTAGAGGTTAATTGTAACATCATGAAGAAGAACCAAGTTGAGGATGCATGGGGTCAGTCACCAAAGTCCATTTGCTTGCTGGTCCCCTTACACTGGATAAAACATACTTCATTTCCCATGATGAGAACGTTTTGCTCTCAGTCTCACTATACTAACAGGCAAGGGGGGTCATCCTGAGGCAGGGGAAATAGTGAACTCAGCGTGAAAGACACAGATGAAATGGGTAACTGGTTGATTTAATTACAGCCTCATTTCCTCAATCACAAGTTCAAAAGCATTGGGCTTTAATTAAGAAGACCGCTTGAAGGACGTCAACCTCATCATTGTTTAGCCAAAGAGGTCTGGAAAACTGATCAGAAAATTGTACTTTTAGTTACCACAAACTCAAGGCAATGACCAGATCCAGCATATCAATACTTACTGACAGATGCTGCTTCTCTGTTAGACACAGGACTCAAACCCACTGCATCTTTTTTCCCCCATCACCCAAAGACAAACCCAGACCTCAGCTTTCAACAGCCCACCCCACATCCTGCTGCAGTACCCCAGTTCCACAACCTCCACTGTACCTCACAGATGTCCTTGAGGTGCTTGATGTAGTGGCGCTCCGTACTCATGATTTCATTGATGACGTTGGCTCTCATCTGGTCCCGGTTCTGGACGGTCCTGCCGAGACACAGGCAGTCGGCGCTTGGATCCAAGTGCCCATTCTGCACGTCGCTGGTTCCCTCCTCCACACCATCTTCTTGGTTTACCCATAGCTGCGAGGAGATGAGAGGAGAGGAACAGGTTTAAAGCATCAGGAAGCCAACAAGTGAAAGTCTTGGGCTGCAGGACATGGGGAGATACTGGACCAACTTCTTCCTTACAGCAACAGCGATGCTCTTGCCAGTGGTGTCCTCAGCAGCTTTCAGCCTGGACAGTCCCTCTTCATTCACACTGGTGCAACCAGTCTCAAATGGCTCCCTGCACACTGCCAAGCTCCTCTCCTAAGCAAGGGGGATTTCAAGTATTTGCAGATTTGATCCCAAACATAAAATAATCATGTGAAATGTAACTGGACTGTTGGATGCTGTCAAGTGCTCTGAACCAGGATGTACACACAGAAACCAGACCAGCCTAAAGGAAATGGCAGTTCCTGGGGTACAGCCCTGCTTGTCCAGTTCCCACACACCATCAGCTGGGGTCTGTCCAACCAGGAGGAAACCTCCAGGAGGAGGGATCAGCCCTTTGCTCTTTACAGGTGACTGATCTCCTTTGATCTTTACAGGTGACCGAACCTGCAGGAATATGATGGGCAGCCCAGGCTGACCGGGTTGTGGCACTGCTGTTTCTGTAAACCTCCCAGGCCAGGATTTGTGAATGAGCATTGATTTTCATTTCACAGCAGCTTTCCTCATCATTTCACATGAAGAGCCTTTCCACTCGGGCAAATGCCCAATCTCAGCATCCTGAGGTGCTGATCCCTGAATCACGCAGAGATCAGAGTGGCTGAACAAGCCTCCTCAAACCTGGGGGCTGAGGGCAGCTGTGGATGGGGTGCCAAGCACCTCTAAGCACTGAACACTCTAAACTGGAACAAATTCCCCCCCAAATCCCTGGAAAGGACCACTGCATTTTCAGCACACAGAGTTTCCTTTCCATCAGCAAACAAAAACCATGCATGAACTTGTAAACTAAGAGAGAACTTGGATTTTTAAAGCTCAATCTCCTGGAGTCAAGTGATCATGAGAGAAAATTCCATTTTCATTTGCGAAATAAAGCAGGACAGATCTAATAACAGTAGAGGGAAAAGCCTGAAAGCAGGAATCCTACAGGCTTGGGAACTTGAAGGCAAATAGCAAGCTTGCAAACGCTCCTGATTTCTGAAACCCTCGGAATTTGTTTTGCCTTTTGTGCACTACAGGAACATTCCCCACTGCCGCATCTGGGAATCTCGGGAGACCTGCTTATTTCCTTAATGAAATTTTCGCTCCTTCCTACTAGGATTCATGTTCCCAAAAGGGAAGAAAAACCAAACCCAAACCACAGCTCTAACGGAGACAACTTCTACTTTAGATTAAAAACAAACGCAGCAATTTTATCAGCAGCAGAGGAAGCTGAACATGCTTCATCCCCACTCTCTGCAGCCTCAGCCGCTGAAAGGATTAATCCCACTGCGCTGCTCAAACACTCCTGCTTTCTGTCTTAACCTCTGAAGTTCCACCTAATTCAAGCGAGGATCATTCTTCCAGGGGATCACTTGAAGTCTGGACCATGACTCACAGAGATGAGGTATCTTGGCAGCAACACTGCTGACCCTGGGCCAATCACTTCAACTGGTGGAGGCTCCTCTGCATCTCTAAAGGGGATAATCCACCTTACCAGTGACATTTGTCATGAATATTTTTGAGGCTGGCAGGCTTTATGTTCAAGTGGAGGGCTCAGAAAGCCCATGCGTACCCTGGAAAATGGACTTACATGAATAACTTTGAACTCACCAAACTCCTGTACTCATATCAGGAAGCTCTTCCCTGTGAGGATGGCGAGGTGTTGGCACAGGGTGCCCAGAGAAGCTGTGGCTGAACCATCCCTGGCCATGCTCAGGGCCAGGTTGGACACCAGGGCTTGGAGCAACCTGCTCTAGTGGAAAGTGTCGCTGCCTGTGGCAGGGGATTGGAGCTGGATGAGCTTTAAGGTCCCTTCTACCCAAACCATTCCATGATTCGATGATCCATAAGCAACCATTTGGCCAGACAGACCTTTGGTGTGACACAGTATAGTTGGTTTTGCAACTTCAGCTCTCAAATCCTCTTGTGCCTGTGCTAAGAAGGAGCTGGGCTGCCCTGGGGCAAGGGAAGGCTGCACCTTAAGTGTTAACGTGTCCTCTGACCCAACACCAGCACCCCAGGCCAGATCCTCTCTGCTTCACTGACCTGCTTGCTCAAACCACAAGGGTGGTGTGCTGCAGGCGACAGGAAGGTGGAAGAGGCAAACGGGGGGTGACACTGGTTTTTCCCAGTAACATTAAATGTCATATCTAGTTGATTCAGACAATGTTGCAAAGGTTCCTATTTTAGCCCAGTCCACAGTCACCTCTAAGTAGGGTGTTCACTACGTTGGATGGGGCTTGGAGCAAGCTGCTCTAGTGGAAGGTTTTTATGCCTGTGGTAGGGGTTGGAACTGGACGAGCTTTAAGGTCCCTTCCAACCCAACCATTCTATGATATAAAAGCTATAGAAATGTGATTTATCAACTTGCAGCTATCCCCAAATGGTGCATAAAATCACCAAATGGCACCATTCCAACAAGAGCTGACCTGTAATTATTATATATTTAGACTGCTGAATGCACACACTGTATATAGAGGACATTTTACTTGAATAGGCTCTGAGGGCTGACAGTCTCATAATAATCACAAAGCATGATAAAACAAACATTTTACCAGCCATCTGGATTATTAATCTCCTTCCATTGGATATTCACAAGGACAAAACTAGCAGATAATGTGCCATCCTGGATTCTAGCTCACAATTAAAATCCTGTGGCAGACTAATGATGCAGGCAGATCCTTCCAGAGAGCTGCTGCCATTCCACTGAATCTTTGCTCACCACTGACCTCATAACAGATACCAGTGTGAGTAGCCCAACCTTCACCAAGACCTGTGATCAAACACTGGTCACTCCAGTAACTCTGCAGCACAAAGCCTTGGGACTGGTTCACCCACCAAACCAGCCCTGCTCAGCACAGCCATCCCATGAGCTGCAGGGTTTGTCCCCTCTCCCTTCTTCTGGTGGTTCTCTAGGGCTGTGCCCTTGCTTTCAGCCACGTGCACTGGTTTATATGCATACTCTGTTGGACTCTGCACTGGATTAAAAAGATCGCTTGCTTATTTGCAATCAAGTAGGGCTCATGGTGCAGAGCTTTGCATAAGTAAAACATCATCCGTCTCTGTGTGTCTCTCCAGTGATCCAGCACAGCCTCTCTGCCCTCAGGAGGAAACACAGGCTGTCCTGGGCTTTACAAATGCCCAAGGGCAGATGTTTCTCCCCTCTCTGTCATCAGAGAGGAGGTGAGAACCTGGCACATGGGGACTCTGCCTGTCCCCCAGCAGCTGCCCTGGCCAGTCCCAGCCTTGCTGCCCTTCTGTGTGCCCTTTCCATGAGGAAGTGTGAGACTGTGGCTGCGATGCCATTTGGCGTGAAACACAGCAAACCCCTGTACCCTCTTCCAGAACAAGGAACAGGACATTTAGAAGCAGAAGCAAGTAGATTTTCCCTCCTGTGGCCCTACCACTGTTTTCTCCAACAGCCTGAATTTCTTCCTCTGTAATCTGGCTCCAGCCTCACCATCCTTCACTTCCCTCCAGTTCACAGGGTCTTTGGCACCTTCTCTGCTCTTCCCACAACTCCCCAGCTTCAGGTAAACCCACTCTCCCCTCTAAACCTTCTCTCTCCTAGCCTCAGAAGTTCCCTTTATCTGAGGTGAGAAATACCCTTCACTCCTTTCTGGAAAAGGAGAAAACAGGAACTCTATAGGGACAGCTTCACACTCTGTACCTGTGAAAGGTGAACACAAACAGCTCCAAAGAACCTGACCTGTGTTTGCTCCCTGTTTCCTCCAGTTTAAATGTACAGACTCCCATGGGCTGGAGTTCCACCATGTAGAAAAACTTGCTTGCAATAAACTATGCACCACCACACTAAATTATGCACCAACACACTACGATCACCAAAACACCAGAGCTAGGGCCCTATTTCCTAACCCCCAAAAGCCCTCACTGTGTGATGCTATGTATGATGCAAAACAGGGAAGAGCGGAAGCTCAGCAGCTCCTGCAGAACCTCACCAGAGGCTGGATCTTCCTTCATGACCAGTTTGGCAGAGGACAGGGATGGGGCTGTGAAGATCTGTGCCCAGTTTGCCTGCTTTAAAGAACGGCCTCAAAACATGGGTTCTGTACCTGCAGCCAGCCCATATGGGGCAGGGCCCCAGTACCAGCACTTGAACCTTTGGGGATCTGGTGCTTGCTGAGCTGAGTGACATGAACTGTCATGATAATGGTATCTGCAATTAGCCCATTGGGATGCTAAAATGCTGCTTGACTTTAAAACCCCAACACAAGCCCCCGTTTGTCTGCAGTATATCCTGGATTGCTGCTCCACTGCGGGCGATACCTCTACCAGCAGCTATTTTTATGCCGGATTTGCCACGGGAGAATAAAATCTCCTTTGGAAGGCAGTGACTGCAGCAGACACTGCAGCACACACTGTCCTGCTTGTCCCACAGGTAACAGCCACTTCAGCCCATCCGCTCTTCTCTGGAAAACCTCACCTTGATGCCACTGCCATTGGCACTCAGTAGATGCAGTGACTGCAGTGATGGACAAGCAGGTGAGTGATGTGCTGTTGCATCAAGATCCCTATGCATGCAGTGAGATTTTAAAGGCAAAAAGAAAGCTCTTTTTTTTTTGCCTTGCTGATGGGCAGCAAGACGTGGCTGGTTCTCAGAGCCACCCCTGCAATACAGAGCAGTCAACTCCTACGAACAAAAGCTAATCCCACATACCTGATAAAATGCATGAGCTGATGGGCACTAAGACAAGACTCTGGGGTTAGAGTCTGCTTCTAAACAGTGCCTTAAAAGCTTACACCAATCCATCTAGCACTTCTCCTTTAGCATCAGAAAATAAAGTGGGTCAAAGGCAGCTTTTTCAGCAGGAAAATCAATCTAAAATTACAACACTTGGGGAAAGCTTGGCAACGATGAGAGAGAACAAGGAGCATTGCTGCACTGATCCACCCCTGCAATTCCTCCTATGTAAGAGGTAGGGACTGCATAGAATTTATACACCATCTTTGCTCAGGCTTTTAGAGGACCATTACCCTTCATTTCTCATGGCAACCAAGTCAAAGGGCACTACGTGAAGTTGCAGTAAAACCTTCTCAACCCCAGATCTGCCTGTTAGCTTAGCTCAATAAATATAAGGCAGGAGTTGAGATGAGAAGAAATATATTCTGGAAACTCTGCCTGCATCCTGGTATCCAAAGAGATTAAGGAGAGCTTTATAACAAAATCAATCCCTTGCTCTGCCCAGGGTGGGTGCATTCTGCCACGTCTTTGGGGAAAGATTCCACAGCAATAAACATCCATAAGCTTTCATGGCTTTATTTCTTTCTCAGTGGAAACATGCCAGAGCCCAAACACGATGCCATTTGATTTCCTGTGTTTGGAGTGCTTGAATCTCACCTGGGCCTCACTATTTTGGAGATGTGATGCTGGGCTCTGCAATCAAAACTTTGTTTTAAGACTTACTGTATTTTCTAAAGGAGACCTTAAGGTACAACAATCGATGCATTTGCAGCACTGGGCTGTTACCCTGTGCTCTAAATTCCTCCTTACAAACACCAAGTGTATTTTTTGAGTGGATGTGGAAAGTGCTGGTATGTAACAATGAATTCGTACCACATCGTGTCAAGACAGCCCAAGGCTGTACCATCCACAAAGGAGAGAAGAGCAACAAGCAGCATCACCACTACAGGAATATGAAATCCTCTTTAAAATTCCTGCTGGATTTCCCCCAGTTGTACCTCTCACCCTTTCAGACCCCTAGAAGTTGCCAGGACATTCAAAGACACTGTGCAGCACAAGACTGATGGGTGCACCCTGTGGCTGCCCAGCATGCTCACTTGATAACATGGGCTAAAATACAACACAGACACATTCATCTGTCCTAAACCCAGCTCATCATTCAGCCTTAAACCTAGTTCTGGGGTTCTCATCCAACTCTCTAATGACTAAAGGCTTCTCGTAACTTTCTCACTGAGTGCAGCAGCTTCCAACAGAAAACCATTCCCCATTGCTTACTAGCTCCTAATTCTATTTCTCCTATGTTCTACCTTTTCTCTTCCCCCAAAAGCATCACTTGATCATCCAGTGAAAGTTCCTGTGCTCCCAAACTCTATTGCTTTCCCCTCTCCCCATTATTCTAGCCAAGTTTCAAGCTACTAAGAGGATAACTGCAGGTGTCACGCATAAAGAAAACAGCTCCTGTATGTGCAGGCAACTCAAGTATGGTTTTTGTTTGCAGCCTTCCCAACCATGTGTGTAAAGGAGGCCAAGGGAATCAGCAGGTTCCTGTTTTCCTCTGCACTTGCAAATGTGGATTTTTCCTGCTATGAGATTTTGTGAGTGCCAAAATGCTTTGCCAAACATTTTCATATGATCTGGCTGGAGAGCAAGAAGCGTCAGACGTCTCAGTATAAAGTAGGTTTCCAGCCCAGGTTTGTCCTCAGTAAGTGATCCAAATGACTTTTAGAGGAATCTGACTTTGCAGTGACCTGCTGCTGTTAGCAAGGAACTGCTCTGTTAGGTCCCTGTTAGGACCTACCCAAGGCCTGGAGTCTAAACCAGCCTGAAATGAATCCTGTTTGATTCTGTACCAGCCAGGTCTGTCCTGTCATCCCACACTTGAACTGCTTTTCATCCTCTGCTACGTAACATGTTGTTCCCTTTCCCTCCTGTACTTGCATAAGAGAAATACAGATATAAAGGAAAGCAATTCTTTTACAAGTAAAACTAGAACCACCCAGGCTATATCAGGCAGTTTTCTGGCATCGTCTTAAAAAGGCAGGGCTCAAAGTACAACAGAGAACAAACCAGCCTCCTCATTATGAAGGAGTGATCAGCTGCAGAAGTACTACAAGGGAGAAAACTGCAGAGAAGAGTAAAGGGAAAGGGTTTAGGTTAACAGGTCTTTGACTGGACCCTGAAGGAGCATAAGCCTGCAGCAATGGTCCTGCAAGTAAAAGAAGGGTCAAAGGCACCTTCCCTAAAGGCTCTGCAGGCATCTGGTTCAAATAACTTACTGAGAAAGACAGAGACAGTGAGGGGGGGATATGCAAGAATAGAAGTGAAGAGGCAAGCAAGCGACCTCAGCCAGCAAGGGGAGGAGAACATGACAGCCCAAATGGCAGTTGTTTTCTCAGCACAGGACAACCAGTGAGTGGGCTGCAGCACACAAGTGCTGCGGGGGAAAAGCAGCTCTGCTGTATAAACCTGAGTGGCAAATTGTCCCCTTCAGCCTTCCTTGCAGAGCAGTGGACAAACTGTGCCAGAACTCTGCTTGCATGATAGCTGGAATGCCTGGGACTTAGTGCGAGATATTAACTATCAATTCATGGCATCAAAACCATGTGGTTGTCCCTTTGGGAGTGCATCAGTTGGTGCCAAGGCAGAGGGAGAACCAAGCTGGCCTCTTGCAGAGGTGATAGAAGGGCTGATTTTGTTGGAATGAAGTCAAGCCGCAGGACTGTGGCATTAGACAAAATGGGCAAGAAACTTGATGATCCTAAGCAGCAAGGTTTGTTCCAGGATGTTGTTCAGATGTTTGTGTACAACCATCTGAAATTCAGTCATCCCTCTCCTTTGTTTTTCCCAGTTTCTAAAATCCTCCTCCCAGCCTTTGAAAAGTGTAGGGAGAGATGGGAAGTTCAGCCAAACCGAAGGATGCACAGTCTGGGGCCTCACAGCAAACAGGCTTGTTTGTTTAGGTGTTTGGTATGGGATTTAGCAAACAGGACAGTGCGACACAAGGCTGTTATCACCTATGATGAACAGTATGTTTACAACACCACACAATAAGGATATTACATCTTCTCCCCAGAATCACAAACAAAACAGCACTGGTCAATGCATTGGAAAGTTAAACTGGCCCAGAATATTTCAGCCTCTAAATCAAGCAAGAATAAAGACGAAGACTTTTCCAGTTCAGCCTTTGCAGCCAGCAGCACAGAGATGTGCTAGAGACACTGGGGAGAGCATTTTCTGCAGTAAGATTATCATCTGCATCACACCTGATACAAATCCATTTCCAAACTTGTTGCCTCCATTGGCTGCAGGGTCAGACTCACAGTGTCCTATTCAACTAAACACTAAACACATTTTGTTATTCTGGGCCAGAATAACTACGTAGCTTTTTCACACAGACAACTCAGGCTCCAGTTCCAATCACTGATCAATTACTCTTAGCTCTGGTCAGACCTAGGACAGACACAGGAGCTGCATCATGGTACCATGGGGGTACATTTTAACCCAATTTTCCTAATCCATATGGCTGTTTCCCAGATGAAATGATGTAATCAAGCAGGGATGCTGATGACGCAGGGTTGCCCAACACAGGGCAGGTGACAGGCAGAGACCCAAAGCAAACACAGCATCTCCTTGGGATGCAGCATGGTCCTCAGTGTGTGTTTCAGAGAGAACAGTCTTCTTCTTCACATTATGAAGCCTGTCAAACTGCCTGGAAAGCTCAGAGGAAACAGTCATCTTTCACAGTTTCACGAGGCAAAAGAAATCATCATTTTCTTATTCCATAGCACAGAAGGAATTAAACCTCTGATCCCACCTATCAAACCCTGTGCAGAAGGGAAAGAAGAAGGAAATGCAAGTGGTCTAATCCTGAGGAAGGCTCAAGAGTGCCCAAATCATGTGGCAGGAGCTGATGACAGCAAAAAGGACATCTTCTTGTCCCTTGACTTTTTAACACAGACTGAGCAAAGGAAGTCAAGTGCTCAAACCCTTCTGATTTGTGATCACCACTGGAGGTGGCTGGGCACAGCAAAACCTGCTTTGGCAGGAAAACACAGACCAGCCAAAGGGTGCCTTGTCTCCTTCAAAAATAACCAGAGCTGGTCAGGGACTCAGTGAAGTGAGTTTACATCCCAAAGTGCTGAAGAGTCAGAAAGCAGCACTGCTTTTGGCAAGGGGGGAGCCTCAGATCTTCCTGTGCTAAAGCTCTTCCAAATGCAGGTCACTGGGAGCTGATGTGAACATGTAGGCCCCACCATGATCTACTCATAAGCCACACACCATCAAACTGTTTTCCCAAACAACTGCTTAAGGAGAGAGGCTACAACAGAAAGCAAAAGCCACTCCGTATCCCACCAGCATGAAAAGCTGTGCCAATACCTATTCCATCCCCCTCTACCCCACACCCATTTCTTTTGAAACCTTCTTTGCTCCCCCATTTTTGCACAGGAAACAGACACACTGAGAACAAGCATCAGTGAGAACAAGCACAGGAACCAGTTCAAATCACTGACAGTTCTGAGCAGCCTCGGCAGTGATTCATTGTAGTGGTAAAAAGAAGAAAGTCACTCACCCTCACGAAGCTGGCGGGAAACCATCCTTCTTCATCATCGATCTGACCCCACCACCAGTCCTTGTTGGAAGCATCCAGGACCTTGATAACGTCTCCTGCTTTAAACGCCAACTCCCGGTTGGCCATGGTGACGTGATCCCATACTGCCTCAGCACTTACAATAGAACCACCACTGATCAGCTTTGGAAACAGAAAACCAGCAGTCAGTAAGAGCTCGGTTCCCCAAAGCAAGCACATGCACAGCAGCAGCACAGAAAAAGCGTTCAGCCAAAGGAAAACAATATTCCTCCATTCCAATCCAGAACCATTTCACTCTCACGTGATGGAATTCAGGCTGTGACAGTATCTATAGACCAATGTTCTGCTCCTAACCACACCACACAAGTGAGCACAGCAGCTGGATGCTCAGGACCTCTCAGGCCCCAGCCCCATGCATGGGAACAGCAGCACCCCCCCTCTCAATGCCACCACCATGTAGGCATGAGCATGCACATCTACCAGGGCACATGGCTTTCAGATGCAATTTGGTTAGTGTAATGGATAGCTGGGAGGTCCCAAACATGGCAAAACTGAGCAACAGAGTCCTGCAAGGGAATCTCTCTTCCAGAACAAGTTGCTCAGTTAAAGGTTCAGATCTCAGCTTGAGCCTCAGAAAGGTTTCCATGCAAATCCAAGCAAAGTTTGTCAACATATGTAGAACATCTTCATTTAAAACTGAAAGTTGCATATTTATTCAGTGCTGGTGATGTGATGTACTGATATCCCTCACTTCTGAAACCTTCAAGCTACCCAGCAGATACAAAGGGCCCATGGCACCCACTGACCTGTTCCAGACCCAACCTGGAGCACAGCCCAGCTCCATGGCACACTCAAACATCGCTCTGCCCACATGAAACCCTGCAGCACTCGCTATCCTGATGGTGTTCCAGGGGCAGATTCCTGCCTGTGAGAAATGACTGAGGCCAGACCTGTGTCTGACAGGATCTCCTGAACATCTCTCCATGCATATGGTCACCTTATTGCTGGGCCAGCACCATGGCACCACCTCACCAGTTCTCATTTCATTGTGAGCCATCAGTTTTCTACCCATCAAACTCCCACTTAAGGCTGGCAGAAAGGACCCACCCAAACACTGGTGCTTGTGCATCCCCAGGACAAAGCACAGACCCGTGCTAGGCCACCCGCTGCTCCTCGGAATGACAGGCAGATCCTTTTTAACAGAATAATAAACTGTGTTTGTGATTCATCCACAGGAATTCTGCACTCAACAGTGAGACTGCCCGAGCAAATAGAGACTTTACCCATATGCTTATGAGCTTGTCAGAGCCATCCTGAACCTTGTTCATTAATTCTGCTGAGACTCGCTGAATATGTGCTTGGGCTCGCCTCCAAATCCAAATTTCAGCTCACAAAGAAAGAGCTCAGTGCTGCAACCATTACAGACCCTCCACATGGCAAGACTTTAACAGCCACAGATATCCATTCAATTTAGGCAAGCAATACAAAGCATAAAGACAATAACCCATCACAGCGGTTTTGCAAGTGTAAAAGCACTGGGAATGGTTAGAGAGCTCTTAACAGCACTTTTATAAGCTTGGCTTACTGAAGTGCCTGCTAATAGCTACCTGCACAGTAAGAACTTGCAGGAAACCTTCTAGCACTGCTGCAGGGTTCGGAGCATAAACATGTAAGAACATTCAAGTCCCTACAGGCAATTCAGTCAACAGATTAAAGGACGTGATTCACTGTTTCCCTTGAACTGGGTTTCCTTTAAGAACTCAAGCTCCTCAGGTTTGTGACAATTACAGCTGCAGTTTCAGCTCTTCAATTAGAAGAGTCAGTTGTACATAAAGCAGCAAGATCTAAGACAGCCTAACTTGACACTTAGTGCCTTTCATCCTCAAAGCCAAGACGTATCTAGTCAATGGACCACTTCTGTTCCTGCAGTAAAGTAAAACCATGTTCTTCCTACTTCCATTTTGGCAAATCATCCTTTCTGATTCAAAATGAGCTGTAAAAGAAACATGGCTTCTTTGTGGATCATATGGAGGACTTCTTGCCTCACAAGATCACCAAACAGGAGACAGAAAACAGAGGCACGTGTTAATAATAACCTCTCATTGAAGAGTTAAGCAACGGACCTGATTGATGTACTAAACATATCGCAGATGGCAGCTACTGTGGGGTTATCTCATGTTTGGGCTTCCGAATCAGAGCTGCAAGGAGCTGGGTGCAAGAGGATCCCATTTAAACCAGTGGCAGTTGAAGCCAGATGGTGTGGGACCCCCCTTAGATCACGAGATGTTTCGGTGCTTCCTCACACATTCCATTGCTCTACATCAAAGTTTCTAGATGCTTTCATTGATAAGAATCAGATTAAAACACAAAGAACCCGAAGACAGATCTGACAGAATGAGACTCCACAGCTGAAGAAAACCCCTTCAATATATATTCAAGACCAGATAACAGTCACCTGTTCTGCGCCAGGACTGAGCTCTTCTCCATCACCAGCATTTCCCCTTGCTGTATTTATGGCCACTGTCCAGCCTGTGGTTTCCCAGGCTGACCAAGCTCTGCTCTTTCAGCCTCATCTCAGCAGACAGCTCTTCCTTCCCCTGAGCATTTCACCAGCCCTTTTCAGCAGCTGGATATTTTACCTGCATCATTCTTGAACACAGATGACCAGAACAGCAAATGCTATTCCCAAAGAGGCCTTACCACAGATCTGTGATAGTGTGAGGTAGTTATTACAGTGTCACAGAAATCCTGCAGTAATACATAACAACTCCTTCCTTTTCCCATAGCTACCTCCCACCAGTGGCTCACTGTGATCTTGCATTTAGCTTATTTAAATAAATGAGGTAGAGTCTTTGTCTGGAAAATCAGTGTTCCTGTCAAAAAATAGATCAGGTTGGCCTGACCCTCGTTCCTTTTGTTAATGTCATGGGGTATTTTAGCCCATTTTCCAGGGTTGATGAACCAGGAACAGAGCTATTATGCAGGAGCCACATTTCTGTTTTTTCTGCTTCAGCTGACATAAGACTTTGCTGTCACTTCATACACAGGCAGTTCTGGGCACGAGCTGCCACAGAGACATCACTGGGACCTAGCATCAGAGGGATTGCGTTTCAGAGCCTACTTTGCAAAAGCACATTTCTGAGCCTGAGGCACAAAGCCCCAGCTCCGAGAAGCCCGGCTCAGCCAGCAGCAAGGGCTGGCAGGGATTCACAGAGTCAGGAAAGCAGAGACCTGGGAGATGCTCTCAGTGGAGGTCAGGAGCTGAAGTGGCTTTGCTTTGCAAGGTGCTTTTTGGTACTCAAGGAGCAAAGGCTCTAAGTCCTTGGCTTTCACTGTCTAGTGCCAGCAGAAGGAAGAAAGGCCCCTTCAGCCAGTCCTTTCCAGCTGGTCCATTCTTAGTCCAAGGAAGGGATCCACATGCTAGAAGCCTGCAGGCAAGCCTTGGCCTTCCAAAAGACACAGTTCAGCCTGTGAAAGGAGGACAGTGGGATGGCAGAATCTGAGTTCCAGCCACTGCACGTGCTGGGTCCATTGAGAGAATGTCAAAGCCTAAAATTAAAAGATCCAGTTTAATTTCTTTTGCAAGACATCTTGAGCATCTGTGGAGCCGTCTGCCTCATGCGGGGCAGGGTTACAGAGACAGAACCTGACATCTGCAGCAGCCAGAGATGAGCAACTACAGAAAGGTCAGGATGAAATATTATTTTCTGAGCAAATGGAAGATAGGAGCTTTCCACTCCCGAAAGTTCACATCTCCTGGATTCAAATCTGCGCCTCAGCACCGTGGTGAGACACGCTCAGCCACAGACCATGGAAGGGGCTTGTCTCCTGTAATATTAAATGTCTACCACACAGCATCTGGACTCCTTTATCACCAGTGAAGACAAAGAGACACATCTGGAGTATGATTCACCTCGGCTGTTTCAGTTGTCTACCTTCAAGTGAGGTGAATCATGCCCCAGAAATGACTATTTCTCTGTGTTTAATTAGGTGATGCAGGAGTTTACATTCCACTATCTCACATTCAGCCCAGCTACAGTTTGGCATCACTAAAAAGGGGTAACAAAGAGCTGGGTTGAACAATAATAATCACAGTAGGAATAGTCCAATCTTAAATCACACCCTCCCAGACACAGCAGTTTCTCAGTAGGTGAAGGTTCCTGTAAATAATATCATGTTCTTTGTGCTCACCGAAGACACAAAATCACAGCCTTGTAAATTTACAACAATGAGGATTTGCAAAAAGTGTCTCAGGAGGAGAGGGAGGCAGACAGAAAAAATGCAATAGGTGATAATGTACATTTGGCTTTGCCATACCCCGAGCACTGCTTCTCTTGCAGGTGGGAGTCCTAGTCCCCATTAAACTCAATTATTCTTGTCAGTTGGTTGTTCAAACTAAAGAGCGCAAAGAGGAAAGTTCCTCGATACTTTCACCGTGGAACATCAGACCAGAAGAAATGCCCATGAGCATTTCTTAACAACAGACCTGAGAATAATGTGTACTGTTTGATGGGAGACCTCAGAGCACTGCCAACCACTCTGGGGAGAAGGAATAGCTCTCTTGGTAGGCTGGAGGTAAGAAGAGCTACTGGGATGTTGCCCATGGTCTAGGGACAGGAGACACTGTTCCTCACAGGTCCTCTTTACCTCCTAGCAAACACCTGGCCATGGCCAAAGGCAAGAACCAGGACAGACAGATGAGGGACCATTTCTATGTTCCAGCACCATAAATAAATTGATTTAATGAGGAAAAGAGAAAAGGAAAAAAGATGATGCTCTCTCATTATACTGACACATTTCTGGAACGCACACTAAGAACACAGGCATTATCACTGCATCACCAGGACCACACACATCGGCCTTCCAGGGATCTGCACTGCAGGTTTCCAAAGCACTCTGTAAACCTCCAGTAATTCAGTCACAAACCCTCACTCTAAAGATGCTTATTTAAGACACTCCTAACACTCATGTACAACAGGTAAATGCCTTCACAAGAGCAAGTCAAGTTAGTGGAAAGGAATTAAATCATTCCTACTTAAGGTCTGGCTGGACTTTCCCTTCTCTTCAAGTCTGGTATTATTTCCAGGATGAAAAATGGCAACAGGAAGTAGTGAATGACATGAGAGGTGCTGCCAAAGTAAAATGACAACAGCAACAACCAGTACAAAAGTGTTTCAGAGTACTCTGCAAGTCATAACCTCAGGGATGCAGAGCCATCAGTGCCTGTCGGCCCAGAGCCCTTGGCTCTGGTGCACCACAGATGCTGTGGCAGGGATGCTGAAGGATGTACCACAGCAAACACATTGTGGTACATCAATGTAAATCCTCTTCTGAGCTCACCTCATTGTGATGGTCCTCACCAGTGTGGGGAATGCTCAGAAATGCCTATCCAGCAAATGATCCTATCTCCTCCTTCCCTTGTGTTTTCCACAGACTTCAGCAAAGGGAGGGATTGTCATTAATGTCACAGGGGGGGCTTCCAAGGAACATAAGGGAAAAGCTCAAAAGCAGCAGTTCTACTCTGGAATTCATGATTATTTCTTTCCTGGCCATGGCTCTATGGCACTGCTCTCAAGATGAAACAACTCTCTCCCTCAAAGCAAGCAGGAAAATCAAAATAGAAGGAATAACAAGAACAGCACCTGTTACATGGCATGATAGAATCACTCTGCCTAACCCCATTACTACAGCAAGTCTGGAGCAAACTTGCACAACCCAAAGGAGAGGAGGGGAAGGGGGATGCCACGAAAGCCCCTCCTGCAGCAGCAGGTCCCACACACCTTGTCACCTGCTACCTCGTGGTCCTATCTATAGCAGATCCTGATCAAACAAGCCCATGATCAGTGCCTGGGATGTGTTTCTAAAGAAAACTTCAGAAAGCGACCCCTAAACCAAAGCTTACAACATCTTCCAGTCTACTGCAGGGCTTACATCTACCAGGCTGTGCCACTACAAAGCAACTCTGATGTATCCTCTTGGAAGAGGGGTTTGGGGAGTGAGTGCACCCGTACTTCTGATGCATCTGGTGCATCTCCCCTGACTTTGCTCACTTCCGAAGCCATGGTGCATGGTTGGAGGCCAATATCTGCTCCTCAGCAGCTGCTCGCGGTGAGGCAGCCAAGTATGAAACATGTGTTTGGGAAATCAGCCACTCTTACACAGCTTTGCTAAGTATTCCCAATGAATCAACCCTTCCTGCCTTCTTGTGGGCCAGCCTGGAGAAGAGATCAGGGACCTGCTGGTTCCTGGAGACTGAAATGGGCACAAACTATCAGCAATATTCTCAGGGCGGTGATCTGGTTTGAGGCCACACAACCCACTGTTGCCAATCCATGTCTCTTCCAGGGATAATAATCAGTGTTGGCCCACAAGATTCTACCCTGAGTTACCAGCACAGAGTTTCTCACTAATCCAAAACTCACTTCTTGTAGAGCCACCTCCCAAAAACCCCAAAGAAATCTACCACAGATCACCATGTCCTTAGAAAATTCTAAGTACCTGCTGAGTTTGCAGGACCACAGCCTTTGGTAATATAAGCAATCTTAAGGCAGGGAAATATTCTTCTATTTGATCATTTATTAATGTACCAAGAGAGTTACAATAGCTTTAAATATAAGCTCTGGGTAGTTCTCTTTCAACTCAGCATTACATCAACTCTGTGCTCCTCGAGAGGAGCAGGCTGTGAAGGGGACATGGAGAACTGTGGTGCAACTACACTGTTTGTTCAGATTGTTCTTATCCAGACATGCCCTTCATTCAGACAACATAAGAGTACTGTAAAATAACAATAGCATTTCCCACCGTACATAAAAGGCCCTTCCACAATGGCAGGAGGCAACACATCTTCAAACAAGGATATACAGAGAGCTGGCATTTAGAGAAATCAATGCTCCAAGCAATCCCAGCAGAACGGGAGCCACAAACCATCTGCAAACCTCCAACCAAATGAGAATTCCCACTCTGCTTCCCAGAAGAAAGGCACCTGACACTGCTTTACCCTCCTGGGTTTTAACTGCATTGCTCCCTCATGAGTAGGAACACAACACACAGCAATGGGGCTGTTAATCATGGGGCCATTTACTGCAACAGCAATGCTGTCATCTTCAGGTTTTCCCAAGGAAGCATCTGCAGCTTTTACTGGGACCCACTTGTGTGGATCTCCCATGAAAGCCATGTACATGGTACAGCACAGGAGCAGTGTGATGGTGCTCAACTGAGCTTCACAGGCGGCAGAAGCCACAGCCCATGCTTCTGCCCCAACATGTTGCTGATTTGCACAACTAGGACAGGCTGACGGAGCAGACAAAAAGGCAGTGTACAGGAAAATGTCAGCCACCCCCCATCAAGTTGTACTTTTGCTCCCAACAGTCCCTGTGGCTGTCTATTTATTTTTAAAGCTCTCCTCAGAAATGAAACAAACTGAATAATGCCGAATCACAGCAAATTCACCACACGGCTCATTCACAAAACAAATGGGAGGGCACTTCCACTTGATTTGCTTATTCTCTGAAGAGGTGCAATCACACAAAGGTCAAGCACAAGGCAAAGACTTTCCCTTTCTGCTTTCAAGCCCTTTGATGAATTTAACTAATGGCTGGATTTCAAACTGAAAGAGGCTGATTGGAATGAGAAAGCCACTGATATCCCCGTACACTGGAAAGCCAGTGACACATGGTTGGAAGCTCTATGCTTCTATGTATCTAAAGGTGGAGAATCAGTACAAAGGTTCACTAGGACTGGGTTATTTTATTATTCATTGATTTAAATTTTGCTGAAAAGATGTGGCCTGACAGACACGAAACCACCCAGCTCCATGCAGGGTGCAGCAACAGACCCCAGGCTATGCCATTAGCCTTCTTCTCCACCTTATTATGACTATTTTCTATGGCATTCCTATTAATAATAACAGCACAACAGAGCTGTGAGTGCCCATAAAACCCAGGCAGCAATCAGGAAGAGGCCCAGTAACAGGACAGAGTTCCCCCACTAAAGCACTGCCCATGTGGTTTGTAATTGGCTCTGGGGCAGCAGCAAGCCCTCTGCTTTGATGGCACATATGTCACTGTAATTGCTTTCCAATCCCTTTTGCGTACCGGGCACATTAAGTCTCTCTTTGCCTGATGACATATCTTTCATGTGGAGTAATTACAAATAACCACTAACCGTAATCTTTTAACTCAGATGAATTATGAGATTGGTTCTGGGACTCAAAGTTGAAATTGCTCCAGGAAAACCAGCACCTTCCATTAGACACAGGCAGAGCAGCTCCCGGCACCTTCCTGACATGTGGCCAACACAGGCTGACAGCACGAATCCCTCCTTACAGCACATGGAAAACAAAGGTCTAAATACTCTTTATCATCGAAAGCCAAAATACCTGCACAAATCCCAGTCTTCTGGGACTTTATATGATTTTAGGTTTAAACGATAAAGAAGCCCTCCTCATGTTCCCAAATGAAGGCTGGACCTGACCCAAAGAGCTAGAGTTGTACTGGAAACCCTTCCCGTGGTCAGAGTCAAAGCTGTGCCTTGGTTTATTCCCAGTTTAACGCTCCTGGGCTGAGCCTGCAGAGTGCTGCCTGGGTGGGAAGCAGCCGGGAGATCACCAAGCCATGGCTCCAGTGTTAATGAAGCACCAGCCCCGCTGGCAGTGGCAGTAGAGGCTGTGCCAGATAACATTGAGGTGCCTTGTACAGACCACTGCGGAGCTGGGGAAGCTGCTACAGTCACCTCTCAATTACCCAAGGTGCAGAATGATGCTGATAAGCAGCATGGCTATTACAAGATACATATAAATTAGGCTCTGGGAATGTACAGTGAGGGCAAGAGGCTGCCGTGGAGCCCTGAGCCAAGGGACCCAGCAAAGAGATACAGCACAGAGCAGTCAGCTGTGCAGAGAACATCCCAAACATCCCTGTGCCCATGGTGTAGATAACTGACAACCTCTGAACCATTTGTGGATAACAAAGACTTGACTGAAAATGTCAGGAACGCTAAGCCTAGCTTCGTTTTACCTAAGGAGCCTGTCCTTATTGAAATGGGAAAGCAAAAGACTTGACCAGACTGGCTGGCTGTAGGCAAACTGAGTTCATCGGAGCAACTGGACAGTTTTTGCAGTGAGGGAAGATAAAATTGTCATTGATCTGAGGAAGGCAAGAGCCTCTAATGGTTCAGAGATTATGTATTCTAACATGTACTTCACCTGCACTGTGGGACACGGGAGTTTCCAAAGCAAAAAGGAATGAAAGAGCAAATTACACCAATTGCTCCCAGAGGACTGCATTATTGGACACAACACAGCTACTCAACAAAGGCAACAACACAAGATCTGCTCATCCCAAATGTGAGGTCTTTACCCCTGAAGCTGCAGGAGGTGCCACAAACCTGATGACACATGGGCACATACCCCAGCAAGACAGAGTGCTGCAACTTCCCTTGCCTGCAATGAGGCATTCATAGTGAAATGAATAAAGTGACAGGCCCAGAACTAATGAAAGCCTAAGTAGATAACTTTGTCCTATAAAAGCTGACACAGTTGGCCAGGGTCTAAAAATCATGAAAGGAAATTAATTCAAATGTAGGGCTGTTAAGACAAACCAGAAACACTATTCCTGGATGGCCAAGTACAAGGAACATGCAGTAAAAGCCCCTTTGTGCTATCAATCACTGCAATGTGTTTTGAAACACCTTTTAAAAATGAAGTAGATGCCTGATTATGTCAAGTTAGACCACAATATATGAGAAAACACCCTCAGTAATAGACTCAATAATGCATAATTCCCATCCCTCAGTATTGCAGCATGAGGTCAAAATGATAACACTGGAAAAAAAAGGGTAGAGCTATTTTTAGGAAGTGATGAGAACTTGGAACGTAACAAGCAGTGGCTGTTACTAGTGCAAATCAGAGCCCAGGCTGGATTAAAGTCTAGATCAATGTATTACACTGATTACACTCACTGCCCAGGCTCCTTATTTGCTGTTCTGATCTCTTAATTTCTTAGGGTCAGTCCCTGCAGCTCACATCTAATGCAGTCAAGGAGTGGCTTGTTGGCAGGTCAGCACAAAGAGGGGAACATCATCTCCAGATTGCTTTGCAGTCTGAGCTTCCAGAAAGGTTTAATTAAATGCAAGTATGAAGTGAGCAGTGGCTGGAGAAAGAACACACGATCCCGAGTAACCACCCTTGGCTTTGCATGGTTTTGCAGGAGCATTAACAGTTCCAGTGTCCAGCTGCTCCTGTGCAAACCAAGAGCCACCCAGGGAAAATCCCACTGCTTCTATCTCAGGCAGCAAAAGGAAAAACCAGGACGAGCAACCAGAATAAGGAATGACTGGACAAAGCTTTTGGCCCCTCAATTATGCTTCAAGAGAATTATTCCAGGAAAACTGGAAGTCTGCCTCACATCTTTCAGTATTACAGTATTGACTCTGGACCAAAACACAGTAAGCACCCTGAGCTAAAAGGATATGCCATGACTGCTGCTTTTGGGGAAGCAGCACATGGGGCAATGGAAAAGAGAGGAGTGGCACAGCAGGGTGGGTATCACAGCATGTACCTTTGCTCCTTTGGTTTCAACAGTGAGACACCAGGCACAATACTCTTATTCCCACCTAATTGACTGCATTACCAAGGGTTCTTCCTACTAAGAGCTCAAGGGACAATCCTGGATGTAAGAGGCTGTCTTGTCAGTGAGGTAATGAATTGATGCTAGTTAAGTGTGTGTAACTCTTGCAGATTGTCATCAGAGCCTGTAAGCCTATTACATGGATTGGCCAGATCAGTGAGGGCATACGCAGCCTTCCACCTCTAAGCTGCTTTTCTCCATTCAGGTTAGGAATGAATGGAAGTCACTGCCTGATGGCTTTGCAGATTTTACGGGAAACTGCCACAGCCAAAATGTACTCCTCAACAGGGATAATGCAAAGCAGACACTTGCCACAAGCCTCTCCTTCAACTGGACTGGAGCTTGTATCTACACTTCCAGAGGGCTGGAGCAGTTCTGCTCTCAAGACAGGCTGAGAGAGCTGGGCTGGTTCAGCCTGGAGAAGAGAAGGCTTCTCAAGGGGAGACCTTAGAGCAGCTCCAGCACCCAAAGGAGCAACAAAAAACCCAGAGAGGGGCTTTGGATAACGGCCAACCTGCCAGAGGGGAGATTGAGATGGGATCTTAGGTTCTTCCCTGTGATGTGCCACCTCATCTGCTGTGCAACCAGGCCCTTCCCACCTCTCCAGGTCATGGTGCACAAGACACATGCAGATCCCATCATTCTCTGTTCCACCTTTCCTGTTCATAAGAGACATTTGCTATCTAATATACCAGAATTATCACCTGGATGGTGCTGATGAAAACAGTTACGTACCAAAGTGAATTCTGTTCAAAAAATCTAGAGGGCAAAGTTGTCACAGATGAAATATCATTGTCTGCTACCTGTTGGCAAACACAGGACATAATGGCAGCCATTCCACTTACTGCCTTACATTCCAGCTCCTTCAAACGAGCCCGTCACTGCTCTATGTAAGCACAGTGTATATTTAAAAGCATAATTTCCATCCAAAAAGACTGTAGCTGGAACAATATGACTCATACAGTTCCCTGTGCATCAGAAAGCATGTCATGAAGACTGGGATCTGTGAGCTAGGTACCATCTGTGGACAAATTCAGCTGTGGACATGGCTCTTCAGACCAGTCGACAGCAAACTCCCTCTGACACAAATGGCAGGTTTGGGGCTGCTGAAGACCCAAAAGCCCAGCCCCTCACTTTCAAGAGAAGAGACACGTTCTCTGAAGCTGCGTGAGAAGGAAGGGATGCAAATATTAAAGAGGAATACACTAGAATTAAAAGGCTTCTATCCCCATGTACCTATTCCAGCACTTCATAGCTGAGTAGTTATAGCTGTGAAGTCGGTTTCATTTCTGCTGTAACAAAGCCATCTCCACAGCATAATTAGTGTGTTCACGTTCAAATGGGTCCAAACGCATGGAAAGAGGCATTCAAATATGATTTGTTTTTCAAGGCAATGTGGTGTTTTCCCTGGCTAATAGATTCAATTCATTAAGGAACAACAAGAGCCGAGCAAACCCTTTGCAGCAAATGCTTGTGATTTTAGCAGCCTTTTCTCCTTGGTGAATTATCCATCAACAGACTGGATTTCACGTTATTATTTCTTACCTGCTATGATTTGAGAACCTGTTTTAGTCTAACCTGGTTATGCATTGCTTACAAAGGATCTGGTCTGTAACTACTGCTTCAAATGGTGGTTATTCCTAATTTCCTTAATGGATCAATTAAGTCACCTGCACTGTTCTGTTCTTGGACTGGATGACTACCATGTTCACATGCAGTTTTGAAGAGAGCTGGATTGAACCTTCCTGTGAGCAGCTATTTGCACTAGGATTTGCAACACTATCTTAAAGCAAACATTAGAGTTGTCTGAAGGGGGTTTGAATAAATAATTTTCTGCATTATTCACCTTCCTCTAGAAATACCACTCCATCTGTTCATGGCGCAGCTCCTTTCTCTTACTTAGGTAAAATGAAGGTCACGCAAGCAAAGGCAAAATGTGCACATCCCCAGCACCCTACAACCAAACACATTCACACAGCCACACGTGTACCTGGTCAAGGTCATTAACCAGTCAGAGGGAGAAGTACAGCTGTCAGGTCCAGGGTGGTGAGTAATCACCTAGTGCATCATTGCTGCGACAGGCACCCCGGGACACGGGCTGGAGTCAGAACCTGTCCTCTGCAATTAATCACTAATCAGGACGTGTTACGACAAAGAAGTCAAACAGCAGCTCTAAAGGTGAACCAAAATGTGGCTTCTGAAACACCTATGCTGGGAAAAACAAAAGGCAGCTCTTAAATCTGAGGAGAAAAGCAAATGGAGTGTGTAGAAAACCCATACCAGCCTCTGGGTGGAAAACATCCAGCTCCTGCTAGGATGTGATTCACCCCAGAAGAACCAGCAGCAGTCCAGCTCATGTGAAGCTAATCCCTGGCTGGGTGGGCTCTGCTGGGATGGAAGAGCTCTCCTTCCCCTGGCCTGTTCCATGTCATTGACCTACAGAGGCCTGCAGCAAGCCCTGGGTTCCTTTGTATGGAAATAGCAGGGCACTGTCCTCTTGGTTTCCCGCATGTAGCTCCTGCTTAGGCTGGACTCTTGGGATCCAAGTCGTGTATAGCAGCCAGGTAACCCTAAATCCACACATTGAGCACTTACGGTCATAGTTAGTACTTGAAGGAGCGTGTTAAATGCAAGTCCTGCTCCAGCTTCAGGCTTCCAAAATGGAATTCAAGAGCACAAGAGGACCAAGGACACCTGGGCTCATACTCTGGAGAAAAGCAACCAACTTCTCAGTGCAGATCTTCACAGCAATCTCAACTTTCCTTATTTCCACCTAATACTATTCTGCCCAATTGCATGTTGAGCAGGGCCAGCCTCATTTGTACTGGAAGATTCTGTCCTTACTCAGGTGAATAGTGACACCAAATCAATGGGAACATCTGCAAGCCCACACTCATCAAACACACTGGATTCTTCCTTCAAGGAACATATAAACCTCGTGCCTAATGTCTCGGCTGATTTCAATGCTGCCTTCTATTTTTGGAGGAATATTTTTAGAGCAAAAGTAGTGTAAAAAGGATTTTGTTGGCAGTAGTAGCCCAGGGAGGCTGCTATACATGGGCACAGACAGATCTGAGGGTGCATTATGATGGCTCAGTTGTATTTGTACTGAAACCTGCCCAAACAGAGCTTACCCATTAGCCCCAATAAATTCTCATCCATGGATCTGCTCCAAACTCAGAGGAGTTTGGCTCTGAGGCTGTGGTTCAGCTGAACACACAGACACAGACAGGTGCTCTCTTGTCCACTCCCCACCAAGGGACTTCCAAAGCCCTTGGCTGGTGGGAGCCCAAACAGGAACAATATCGACGCAGGACAATAAATTCAGCTTGAGAGCCAGGAATGGGCAGGAGGTGGCTGTGTCAAACCAACTCTAGAGAAGGTCAGAAACCTCAAAGGTGTGCTGGATGGTTTCATAATTTGAGTCTTAATACTTGATAGAAGGGGCTGTCCAACGTCTGCTCTGCCTCATAGGAGAGTGTGTCATTTCTACAGTAACATCATGGGAAAAAAAATCATTTCCCCTCCAATTCAGTTGCAGTCTTTGATAATCTGGATCACACATGGAGCTGGCATCACACAGGCTTAGGGATCCTGTGATGTAGCACAAAGGCACAAAAAAAAAACAAGTGCAAAAACTAGAAACAGGACCCAACATTTGCTGCAGTCTTTGATACCTCCACATCGTCACTGCAACGTGGAAGAGGTGCTATTATTCACTACCATTCTCTGATGATATCAAACAGACAGATCTGTCAGTATATCTGAGGACTAAGAAATAAAGCTGATGAACATAAAGCAAACTCATTCCAAGCCCACGTTCAATGGGAGAGATGCTCCTGGAGCAGGGAATCACAGAGCAACAGTGGCAGGAACTCTGGAATGCACTGAAAGGAGAGCCAAATCCATATGAGGCTGTGACAGTCCCTCTTCCCTTGGCTGGTTCTGCAGGAAGCAACTCACTTCAGACAGATACTGATGGCGTAGGAGGGACTCAGGGAAAGACAACAAATTTCATCAGAGGTTCCAGAAGGATTAATACCCAAAAGAGATTAAACCTGTTAAAAGCTCAGCTAAACTACCACTGCAGAGCCTGTGCTAACACAGTTTAATAGTTCCATGAGAGGCATTACTTATGTATAACGTAGGAGTCTGAAATGGAGAAAGGCTGCATTTCAACTATCGAAATGGAAACACCAACAAAGGGTTTGAAACAAAGGATCTAGATGGTGAGGAAGCCTTTGATCAAAACCTGAACTCCTTTACCCAGAAGGAGGAAGTAGCACCAGAGCTGCAGCAGCACAGGAATGGAGGGGACAGTGCAGGAGGCCGAGGCCAAAGCCAAGCCCAGCAGCATGTGTGCAGCTGCAGTCGAAGAGCCTGGCTGGGGCAGAGGAAAGCATCAATTTGCTGTAGGGCATGGAACCTGGAATGCTGCAAGGTCAGAATAACACCGATGTGTTTTAATCTTTCCTAGTTATTCCCTAAGCCATGCGTGTGCTCACATCCCCCCCAAACACCTTCACAGTGCCTATTCAGAACAAGTCTTACCACAACAACCCTGTCAAATTAATTCATCATTAAGGACAGGTTTTTTTCCCTCCCTACTGAGTGTTAATTAGCCAAAGGGTTGCCATGGGAACCTAGCAAAGGGAATGAGCACCACACACTTCACCATGCTGGTAGAACGTGGGCTAGAGCCCTGCAACAGGTTCCGCAACAGGTTCCACAACAGGCTCCAATGCCTTGCGTACGTCAAAGCCAGATTTACTCCCTTGATGGAGGCTTTGATGCCCCTTTACTCAATAAAAGATGGGAAAACTTCTAAAGACCTGGACACTGGGACTAGTTCTGCTGTGCACGAGGCTATGGGCAGGCTCCCCTTTTCCTGATGGCTCGGCAAACACAGCTTTATGACAAATGTACAATAATTCTATGCCCTATTCCTGGCAGTGTTCAAGGCCAGGCTGGACAGGGCTTGGAGCAACCTGCTCTAGTGGAAGGTGCCCGTGCTCCTGGCAGGGGTTGAAACTCGATGAACTTCATGGTCCCTTCCAACCCAGTCTGTGGCTCTGGGTTTTTATCACTATGACACCCAAAGGGAGGCTGCTCCACCACCACACTGCTGCCTTATAATCACAAACTGCCTCCTGACAAAGAGCCTGTGCTTTGCTGTGCTCATCCAATACCAACTCACCCTTTCAGTTCTGCTCAGCAGGTCTTTGTCCTCTGATCACTTGTAGACAGTGGCTCTGCTCCTGCTCAGTCACCACTTCACCAGGCTAGACAAGGCACTCTGCAGCTCACCCTTTGCAGACAGAACCTCCATTCCCCCAACTGTCCTTGTCCCTGTTCCAGTTCAAATACGTTTCTGTTGAATACTGGCACTCAAACAGTCTACTCCAAGTGAGGTTGCGCCACTGTCTGGTACAGCAGCATCAATCTCGACTGGAAATTCACCTTCTAATACATCCTTGGATCATACCTTCCTTTCTTTCGGCCACATCACACTGTCAGCTCCTCTTCAGCCTTTGATCACCCTGACAGAGCTCAGTCTTGTGCCTGCATGCATGACAGAAGGCTGCAGTAGGCACTGCTCTCCCTGCAAGCCACACACTGTTCTCTGCTGCTGTGTGCTGATAGTAACCTCCAATCTGCTGCCTGCTACTCTGGTTACCCTGGTAATATTCCATAGCTGCCTTTCCTAATACGAAAAAGACAAAAATCCAAGGCTTAAATCTCTTTAAATAGTCAGTTTTCACTATCTGGGTAAAATTAGATCCAAATCTCAGCACCAGACTAATGAAGGTATTTCAGAAGAGGCACAAAATCACAGCTTCCCCCAGCTAACAAAACCTGAAATAAAAGCAGGGATTTGTTGGCACCTTGCTGAGCCAGCTCCTGAGGAATGCCGGAGCAGCAGGTCACCTCGGCATGCCAAACCAAGGCACATTCCCCCCTCCCACACCTCCTGGAGAAGAAACAATTCTGGCTATTCCAGTCTGTGAAACACCAGAGACCACCAGCAGGGCCCAAACAGGCAGAGCCATCCTGCAGAACGAGCCATGCTGTGCGCAGCCACCTTCCCACTGCACCAAAACAGCTTCCCTGGGAAGGACGTAACCAGATAGGGCTTTTCTTAACCTTTTCCACCTTCTTTCACTCCAGAGGGATGTGCATGGCTCATGTCAAAGCTGCCTGAACATGGCACATGGAGCTGGCTCTGAACCTGCTTCTGCAGAGCATCCCATCTCCAAACACCTCCTTTGGCTCCAGGGCACACCAGCAGACTCTACTCACACCTCAGCTTCAGCCATTGCTGCAGCTCAGCACATCTGCAATGAGTAACCTACCCCACCTCTGTATTTTGGGAAAAAGAAAGGGATGTCGAGGTTCACAAGAGCAGGATCTGTGGGGAAGTTCAGGCTCTCCGTGAGCATCCACATGAAGAAAATCCAATTTCACACAACTGTTGAAGAAACAGGGCTGAAAGAGATACCTGCTGCCAAGTTCTCCCATCCCTTCACATCATTCTAGCCAGCCACCAGTAGACTTTTGTTCTCATCTTGAATAAATAGTTATTTTTGCCCTTTTCCATACTTTGAAACATTCTCTGGCATCCCCATCGAGCTCAAATCCCTCCTCAAAACACTCTCCTGGGGAGAAACATACATAGCTTGTACTAAAAGCCCCAGAAACTTTCTTTCATGGGCTGATGTTTCCTCAGCAACTTGCTTTCCTCTTAAATAATTCAAGAGCCCAAAAGAGGCATGAACAGTGAGGAACAGAAGTGCTCAGCCAAGGTTTGAACAGACAACCTGAAACTAGGGAGCCTTGCCTTCTGAAAGGCAGTATTTGGCAGAAAAGACAGTCAATAGGATCTCCCAAGCCCAATGCACATTGCTCTACCTTAGGTCAGAAGAACATGAAGCTTTCATGTTATGTAGTCAAAGCAGAGAGAGCTTTCCCCAAGCCGAGGGCACAAGGATGATTTGATATTAATAAAGGTTTAAGGTCAATACGTCCCATCGAGCTCAAATTGCTGTTTCCTCGACTAGTAGTGCTCAGTCCTGTTTCAAGTAGACAGGAATCCAGAAAGCACCAGCAGAGCTGGGAAATCAATGTCAACCTGCTGGATTTCCCAATTTCCAATAGGTTTTATGTTTAGCTTATATAAATGTGAATGAGATCAGGATTGGGTCTTCTTGTCCCAGGGTAAGATTGGGTTACCCACCCCTGCAAGATGTCTGGTAAAGGGAAGAATATGAGGCAGAGACCAAGAATGAAGGGAAATGAAGCAGGTAGGCATGTCATCCTAATTTGGGAAAAGGTACAGTTATATTTGGGTAATTCCCACGCATTTCTGTGAGTATCCAGGCCAAACCTGATATGGTTCAGAGAGTACCACCTGCCTGGTGCATTGTGCGGGTGGGTGGTATTGCCTCTCCAAGCAACACTGATTAACCCAGGGCTGGCCATATCCACCATCAACACTCTGCTCTAGGCATACTCCCCTGTCATCTGTGGAGCCAATTCTCTGTCTCATCCACAGATTGGTTATACCAGATTTAACTGCTGAGATTGAGGCCAGGACCTGGCCCAAAGGAAGGGACAGGGGAGACAGACAAAGGTTAAAGCAGAAGAACAGAATGTGAAGAGGAAAGCAGAGGCTGGAGGGGCCTTCAGTTGCAATTCAACCACTGTTCTGCTCAAGTGACCTGACACAACACAGCTGTTTGGGTTTCTCAGCCTGGATTTGAGGATCTGCATCCAAAGAGAAACCCTCTTCCCTTGTGTAACACACTGAAAAGCTTCTGTTTTCAGACCAGCTTGGGCTACTGCAAAGACTTACGGCTTGTCATTCTCTTCCAAAGGAGTGATTTTTGCTCATGTGTCTAACTGAAAGCATTAAATACCACCAGAACAAACCAGCCCTTAAAGACAAGGGACACACTGGGGGAGAGGGCACCAAAATACAGATGAAGATGGCAGTGCAGCCAAAGCAGCCATGCGCCCAAACAACATCCTATCAGCCCTCCCAGCACTGCCTTTACCATTACTGCTGCTTCTGTGTCTTTTGAGTTACTGAGTGTCTCTCCACTGCAAACCTCCTGGGTAAGAGATGTAAAACCCTCCTGGTCCTTCCCTTTATTTGGGCCAGATAGGATGCTCTGCTGGTTTATTCCCCCTGAAGCCCTCGGTATCAGGCAGAGAGAGCACAGACGTGAAACCACCCAAGCTGGGAGCTGCAGATGAGCTGCATGCCGACAGCCCTGCAGCACACACACTCTCCTTATCTCCCCTCTCTGCTCAGTGCTCTTCCTACGAGTCTTTTCTCTAGCAGCTTTAATTTAAGCATCGCCTTGCACTAGAAGATGCAGCTCCCGTTGACAGAGCTTTACTGGGAAACACAGATTTCTGCATGTAAATGGTTCAAGTCTGCAGAAACTTGCTTTGGACATAGCTGTGAGTTTGCTTTTGAGGTTGCTCTGAAAATGTCATTGTAGAGGATCTAAACTTGCTAATTCCACCAGTTCCATGCTCTCTAGGGCTGCCAGGGCTTGTGCAATGCTACTTTCACCATGGTGGAAATACCCACAAACCAGTACACCCATCCCGATGATCCTGCAGCCTCAAAGTGAATTCCCCAGCACTAAGCCATGAGGCAGCAGCATCATGGCTGCATCTGGGGCAGCTTGGAGCTGGGCTGCAAAACATCACTTGGCATCACTTGCCAAAAAATCCCAAATTTCTCTATGGTGCTCAAAAGGTGATGCAGGGCTCTGTCCATACACAGCTCAGCAGGTCTCAGACATTGCATTTTAAGTTTCCAAGCACTTTAAAGCATCTGAGCTCAAATTCCTTGCTTCAACCAGGACAGAAACTCCTTTTCTCTAATACAGTTTTTGAACAGGAATTAAGCCCAACACACACCCCCAGTTCCCTTTTTCCATATTGCAAGCCCAGCACCGCAGGGCTGATGAGCGCAGCCCATCCTGAGACTGCCAAAGAAAACGAAAGGAGCTGAATTAAAACTAAAGCAACTCCAGAAGCATGGAGAGGAAAGATGGATTCCCCAGCCAGACAGGGAGGAAAGCACCTGCTGTCCATGGGGAAAACGGCTGCCCATGTGCAGCTCCTTCCACTGCAGCACCTGAGACAGCAACCAGAGCTTTTACATTACTGTTATCTCAACCACCTGCTTTTTATTTGTGCCTTGTAGAAGGGAGATTTCTTCCTCTTATTGCTAAACTCCGCTGCTCAATACCTTACAGATTACAACCTCTGCAAACACTGGCTCCTGTGGAAAGGTGCCTTATTTGCTGCATCTCCACAGCTCATCCTCTCAGCTCACAACACCAGACGGGGGCCCCAGGGGATGTTCTGCAGAGAAAATGGTGGGCAGCTGATACATGAGGGTAATTCTTGAACTGAAACCTGGAAGGGCTTCCCTTCTTCTTTGCTTTTTGAGTGGGCTTTTTTAGTGTCCTGCATGACATTCTTCTTTCAGAGGTGTTTCTGGAACATTAGCAAGAGATTTTACATGATGACGGTACCACAAAAGGAATTCAAAGAATCATAGAACGGTTTGGATTGGAAGGGACATTAAAGCTCATCCAGCTCCAACCCCTGCCACGGGCAGGGACCCCTTCCACTAGAGCAGGGTGCTCCAAGCCCCTGTGTCCAACCTGGCCTTCAACACTGCCAGGGATGGGGCAGCCACAGCTTCTCTGGGCACCCTGTGCCAGCGCCTCAGCACCCTCACAGGGAACAGCTTCTGCCTAAGAGCTCATCTCAGTCTCCCCTCTGGCAGATTCAAGCCATTCCCCTTGGCCTGTTCCTTCAGGCCCCTGTCCAAAGTCCCTCTCTCCATGTTTCCTTTAGCCCCTTTAGGCACTGGAGCTGCTTTAAGGTGTCCCCTTAAGAAGCCTTCTCTTCTCCAGGCTGCGCCAGCCCAGCTCTCTCAGCCTGGCTCCAGAGCAGAGCTGCTCCAGCCCTCACAGCATCTCCGTGGCCTCCTCTGGACTCACTCCAGCAGCTCCACATCCCCCTTGCGGTGCTGCCCCATAGCTGGATCAGGACTGCAGGGGGGCTCTCCCCAGGTAGTTTATTACTCATCATCCACTCCCTGACACACAGAACACACTGAAGGCCCCACAGAAGCGGTGCACACACCTCCAGAACCGCTCTGCCATCCAGCACACCTCCCTTCGCTGCTTCCCTTCGCTGTGTTAGACACTGAAGGCAACCACCTTTCACTGCAGCAGCTGCAGGGATGAGGCAGCAGCCTGGCGCGTGGGACTCGTGCTGCTGGCAGCAGGATTAGCATATGAACAACCCAGAGCAAACCCAGCTCAAACTCAGCTGGGGGAGGAGGAAGGATGAGGGGGCAGTTGGGGTGGACAAGGCTGTTTGGTTGCCTGTGGTGGCTCTGGTAAGCAGCGTGCCAGCCCGTAAGCACACATCTCCATGGAGAGTAACAGAAAGCATCTGGATCAGGGTTATCTGCAGTGCAAGACTGATCTTCCCATTCTCCATCACCCATAAGATCTCCATGTGGTTTGCCACACTGATGGGAAGAGCAACTCCTGCCTGGCTGGTTGGGGTTTTTAAAAGCACAATTTAATCCCTGTTTTCAAATAAAGCACAGCTCCCTGTGACAATCTGGGACTGTGCCACTGACTCTAGAGCATGTGGATAAATCTCATGGCAGACAAGTTAACCTGTTCTTAAGGAAAGACACTGGGGTCTGCAGCAGTGCCAGCACAGCCTGACAGATCCTCCTCTCTCAGGAAGGCATTTATACCCTAAACAAGCTCCAGAGCAAGGCACTGCTGTTGACACTATCTTCCAGCCACCCTGACATAACAGATCATGGGATGTCAGGGAGGACGTTATCAGAGCTCGCAGGTAATGGGAGCGGTGCCACTGCACTTCCTACCCACATCCTTCTGCAGGCAGCCTCACCGTGTTACTGGGAACACCAGCACCCATCCAAGCAGCTGCGGCTGAAAAAGAACCACACGCTAGACCTGAGGTGGAAATCACTCTCCATTCTTACCTACATCAAGATACTGCTTCCCTTTCTTTGGGTTAAACATGCACCAGGCCTGAGTAGTCATTACTAGAGGCTGAAGGCTGCACACTCTCTGGCTTTGCAAGGGAGCAGCCTCAGGGAAGTAAGGTTTGGAGGAAGGAAGTATTCTAGTAATTAATTCTCAGTTCAGACTCCACTCATCAGTAAGACAATATTAAGAAGAGGGAGGTGATGTGTGATCCTTAAAGTCACTGTTGTGCATCAAACAGCAAAGAGTTATTCATCAATCACAGAAAGGTTAAAGGACTCTGAACTCCTGTAGCACACTGTTCTCCAGCCCCTCTAAAAGCTTACTTGAGCTTCTAGCAGGAGAAAAGCAGCCACATTCTTATCTCACCTTAGAAAATACTGCATATTAAAGCAAGGCTCCAAGGCCTCCTTTAAAGCCTGCTGCTCCAAAGTGCCACTGACATCGCATGTACAAGGACTGATGCTCATCCTGCGTACACACAGAACTTTAGCAGCAAAATTCTCAAACAGGAAAGAGCACAGGAAACGGAGTATCCCTCTTGCCATTGGACCAGCATTTCATTTAGAAACAAAGAGAAAACAAGATAAAAGACAAACATGGTGTGCCAGAGGAGGAAAACCCACAGGAATCTGATGTGCACCATTTCTTATCCTAAACAAACTGGTTCTTCTGATTTTCAGAGACAGAACATCCAAAACTGCAGTTACAGAAAAACATCTGGATTTGAGGCTCGCAGCTGACGGGCTTTGAACATGGGTCTTCAGTACAGGTCTGGTGCAAACACACTGCTTTCCCCGAGATGTCAGGCAACATCACCTGGCAAACGACTGCTATCTCTCTTCTCTTTATCCACAGGGCTGTCTGTCCCAAGGAACACTGTATTTTGTTATAATGGCCAAAAATCACCTTGAAAATATGCAAAGCTTGGCAACTTCTGACCTTCTTCCAAATAGCACAGCTCTGACATTTCACTTTGTTATTCCAGGCGTGGACAAACGGTTCTGATAAAATATCTGTCATAAACCAGTCCCTTACGCACAGACCACAACAATCTCTTCTCTAAAAGGTTCTGTTAGACCATTAGGAACTTAGCTCCAGCCAGAAAAGAAACAGAAGAGCTGGAGCACCAAGGCAGCAGCTGTGCTTGTTAAACTGGGCTCCATTTTTCAAGTATCCTCTCAAACGTTACAGAGATCAGAGCCCTCTGCTGCTCTGAAATCATGTGAGGTCTCTAAACCTCACCAAGTTTAACAAGGAATGTTCCATTCCGAAATCCCCCCCAGCTCCATAGGGTGCTCTGACTCTCCGGTTTCCAGGTTTGAAACATTAACCAAATAAACCCTCTATTTCTTCCAGATTTTTCATGCTTCAGCTTTGAAAAGGCCAAAGCACAAACACAGTTCTTGGGAGTCAGGGAAGCTTCAGCCATGGACTTTGTTATCAAAGACCTAGCTGCCAGGTTTCATGCTTCTTGTGCCCAGGAGTTCACCATTTCCCGCGTTAACTTAATGCCATTTACCTTTGTCTCCTTTCCCAGCGTTCTAAGTTCTTTGCGTTCTTGAGATAAAACTTCTTGTGATGAGCTCTTAGGCAGAAGCTGTTCCCTGTGAGGGTGCTGAGGCGCTGGCACAGGGTGCCCAGAGAAGCTGTGGCTGCCCCATCCCTGGCAGTGTTCAAGGCCAGGTTGGACACAGGGGCTTGGAGCACCCTGCTCTAGTGGAAGGGGTCCCTGCCCGTGGCAGGGGTTGGAGCAGGATGAGCTTTGAGGTTCCTTCTAACCTAAACCAGTCTAAGATTCTACGACCCTTCACTGACAACCCTTAGCATCAAGTATGATCATGCTGCCCTGGTCTTTACATTTTCCATAAATCCCCTATGTTCATGTAAGTTCATATTTCCCCTAAAGCAGGAAAGTGCTTCCTCCTTCCCTTGTTCTCCCTCTTCCTGCCACTATGGATACACTGGGGTTTCCTCTAACAGACTGAAATCCTGCAGCACACATACAATGTACCGTAGCTGTAGCAGCCCAAGGTTGCACCACATCAATTCACCAACACACACAACAGGCAATCTCTGGGCTGAAGGCACTTCAGTCCTTGACCCTGACAACAGTATCTTCAATGAGGGACATGAATTATAGTAATGGTGGTGATAGGACTGAAGCTGCAACATTACCTGGGGTCAAACAGTGATGCTTTCCAGACACTACCAGCCAGGACTGGATTTACACAGTTCATCTACTGCATGTCAGCTTTGTAAAACACCATCTTTCTTTCTGTCCTGCCCTTCCTTTCCAGATTAATTTTATTAACAGCTCTCTTTATGGGCACTATAAACCACTGTTCACATTCAGGCCCCCCTGAAGAGGACAAATCTCTCCACAGATCTTCTGTGATCTGAGGGTGACTCTGCACACACACTCCACATTCCCCTTGTCTTTTCCCACTGGGCTCCCATCCTCTCTGTCCTCTTCAGAGGAGGTCAAAGCAATGACACAACCAAGCACTGAAATACCACAGCTGGTTTCTTTGAGGTTCCTTGTATGGCACAGCATCACTCTCAAAATGCAAGCAAGGATGCAGAGGACCTGTGGCCTCCAGGTCCATGGGGTTGGCCCCAGTCAGCTGCTGGAAACCAAGGTGAATGCTGCTATTTTGTGATATATACTTTACACTCATGCTCACAAATAAACCCCAATGTCTTATTTTCCACTGAATGACAGCACTGGAGTTCAGCAGATCCATACAACCACTCACCAGCTTTGTGTGTTGATTACTCCCTCCCTTTTATTATGAAATAAAATGTCAGGCCTTTAATTTGAATGTCTGCAAAGCATTTGAGTGGTTTAGGAGCAGTTTCTCACCTCTGAAACAACCTGCTCCATACGCAAGCCTACATCTGCTTTCTAATTGCATCAGAGCTGCAAACCAAACCCTACCAGGCTGACTCCCAGCACAAGCAGCCAAGGCCTAATCTCTGCTCTCTGGGGCTGAAATTGCTGGAGATCCTGCTATCAGATACTGGGATTTCAGGTTTGATTTCCATCTTGATGCTGAGCCACAAGCACGAGCCTCAGCTAATTCTGTGCAGCGAGCCCTCAGGTTGCACAGCGCTGTCCTAGCCACCCAGCTAAGGTGCTTAGGAGGCATCAATCACTGCACTGCCTAGCGTCAAATACTGCGGTTAAGATTAACGTGGCAACCGAGGTCAGCCCAAAGCCCCCCCTCTGTGCTCTCCTCTGCAGCTATTTCTCCATCAACACCAAGGGCACTATCCCTTCTCTGCTCTTTGATCTGGTGTGGTGATGACGTTCCCCTCCCCAGGGTTTACTAAGGGGCTGCAGCAGCCATGTCTCTCGCTGAACATATTAATGAACCTTTGATGGAGCACTTGGATCCTGCCAAGTCAACGAGGATGCTTCACAGAAAACAATGAGACTCACGGGTGGCCAAAGGCTGTGCAGCACTGCCCCAGTGCTCAGCCCTGTCAAGAGCTCCTGAGGGCAGCATGATCCTGACAATGCCGCTGCCTCCATCCAGATAAGAACATCCTCTAGTGATGATTTACATGGATAAAATGCTGCTCTCCCTGCTTTCCCAGCACTCTGCTTCACTGAGGTGCTGCATATTTGCTCCAAAGCACATACAGGCACATTGCTAAATGTTCTGCATCTCGCTTCCTCCTCCTCCTCTCCCTCTGAATTCCCCCTGCCTTGTGTTAGCCCATCGTACAAGAGAAAATTCTAGCCTGAGCTTCATTAGTATAAGACATAAAAATAGAAGCACATTATCTTTTGTAGTTCTCTCAGTCAATTCATCAGTGGCAAGAAGGTAAAATAATTGATGTTTGTTTAGTGAATAATCACAGGGGAGGTGGGTTTGTGCTTTACCTGAACCTGAGCATGGGCCTGTGGTGCTACAGACTTTGCCCTCCCCACTCTCCATAGCTATAAAAATACCTGATAATGATGACATCTCCCTCCTCGCTTCAAAAATTAACACAGAATGGAGACTCCAATTCAGGAGAACCTGGCAGAACATCCCTGCTGCGAAGCACGAACCTCCAGCAACTCAACTCCATTGAGCAGAACCTCAACACTTCCAACCAAATCCTGCCCAGCGATTCCCTCAGCACCTCCAGAACCTCTCTCTGAGGCCAGAGCAGCCGAGGTCAGCACAGGAGATACCCAAATCCCATGAGCTGACTCGGCCCTTCATCAAAACGCTCTGTGCTTTTCCTCGCTGACACTTCACTGCCCAGGCCGTGGCAGGCTGAGCCAATGTGACAAACTGTCGGAACACATTGCTTTAAACAGAAAAAGTTAAACCTATGCTTTAAAGGTAGAACTGGCCCCTTGGAGTGCCTCTGTCACACTCGACCTTCCTGCTGGAAGAACCAATGGCTCTGGGAGCAGCTTGCTGGGAAAAGGCTCCAACAAGCCGGTCAGAGCTCCAGTGTGCAGTGACAGGTCTGGCAGCAGCAACCTCCTGGGTTTCACCTTGCCTTTTATACTCACATTAGTTCACAAAGGTAACCACAGAGGTGCAAAAGCACCTCAGCACTTGTCAATCCCCAGACGCTAACCTATGATAAGATGCTGTTCATTGATTCCATAAAGTAACAAGCAATTATTACCTAAATCATTCCTGCTGGCACTACAAATAATATCTGTTACCAAAGAGAAGAGACCACAAGCACCATCACTCCTGACTCTAAAATCAGACATTGTGGTTATTATTGCTGTTGTATTAGTAATGACCTATTTACCACAAGGTATTGAGGGTGTCAGATCCCAAATGCCTTTGTGTTCCCTGCTGGAGTCCAAGATTGCTATTGATGAGCTCCAGGATTTGATGGAAAGGAAATGAGCTGTGTTTAAGGCTCCTGGCACTCTTTCTGGATAAATGCCAGGGAATTTTTAGATAGAGCAACAATAAAACACCAGGAATCTGAGTCAACATCACCCTGTAAAGCCATTAGCAGCAGAGGTCTGTCTCTGTACATGCAATAACCACACACATGAGAAACTAAGGAAGAATCCCACATGTCCCAGGTCCATGCAGAGATGGGTGATGATGTATTTGGTGCCTGAAGCTGCACACAACTCAAGATCTCTCAACATGCACAGAGGGTCACCATTACAGTGCTCTGTGGATGCTGATTACACAGTCACATACCCACCTGCACAGGTAATTCCTGATGTGTGTGCCTGCAGATCAGTGTCTTGCTGCACACACTGTGCGCCAGTGAGCATGTAGCAGCCAATAAATGCTTCATATTCTTTGCTTGTAATTACATCAGGTACCAAAATCCCACCCCTTTCTTGGGGTTAGGTATGAATATGTATAGAAAGCACCTTACAAATGGCCTGGGAATAGGCAAATAGGAATATTCATTAATACAAACTCCAGAGACTAAACCATTAAGTTTTCCTACAGAAAGTGGTGGTGTATTCACTATTACTTCAAAATTATTCTCCTGCAAGTGGACAGGTTGGACATACTGCTATCTCATTCAATCATGAGATAGCAATGAGAGCCACAATGACAGTCACAATCATGATAGCCACAATGGAAAATTCACATCTGAGAGCTATAAGAATGAGGAAAGCTCAGAAACTTTATTTGCCCAACAATGTGGTTCACGGCTTCGGCAGTTCCCCCCCATTAGGGCCATCAAGATTAGCCAGAACCCTGGGGTTTCAGCTCATGGTATTAAAATGGTGGTGCTGCTGCAGGTACAGAAAATGGGGGAAAACAATCTGCTCTGGATTTATGTAGCAGCACAAGGTAGGGATAGTTTATGAATCAGTAGCGCAGGATGGGACAGAATTATTTAAGAATTAAGGATTGGGTTTTGTTAGAAGATGCTCTTGGTGATGAATATAGAAGATTCATTAAAAAGCAGCTATTGAAGCTGCTGGACCCAGATAAGGCTCCATAGCTTCGTCTCTCTAGCACCCCAGCAGAGCAAATATTGCCTGGGCTTTCTAAGGTCCCCCATAAATCCAGGGCAATTCTGGCTAAACTGCAGAGATCAGGAATGACTGGGATAGGCTATCATACTGCCAAGATAAATCCTTTCCTTTAGCCAAATCCACCTCTACCAGTCTTTCCAAAGCAGTAATCAAAACACTGAGTCCAGCATATGAAACATCTCACTTACTTGTTTCTTCTTTAGGAGTGGTGCCAGTATAAGCTCCCAGCACCTATAACCACATCAGTACCCACCCAAACCTTCAGCTTTCACTTAACCAGCCTCTTCAGGTTCACAAAGCACTGGTGGACACCAGACCCAGAGTGATGGATGGGACTGACCAGCTTTCCAGCATGGTCCAACTGGCAAATCCCACCATCTGTTTAAGGCTTGAATCCACTCCAAGTAATAACCATAGCACATTCCCTTCCTCCCTGCTCCAGTGTTACCAATGGTCCATTTTCAGAGCCCCTCTACATGTGAATCCACCTGTTCCTGTGAGATCTGTTGCTCCTCTCTGCCGTTACCATTAGAATAAACTCCATTTTGAGCTGATCCTGCTGCTGCTGCCCCTTCACTAAGCTGAGCTGCCCAGAGCTGCTCCAGGCTCAAAAACCCCCATATGGAATCATCTGTTCTGCACAGAGCCAAAGGAAGTCTGTCCCCTCAAGTACCTGTTGGGGCATTTCCTCCAGCCTCATCTTCCCACTGAAGATGCTTCAGTTATTTTCTAGAAATCCATGGCCCAGTGGATCACGTTTTCTGCATGTTCTCATTTTCCTCATCTCCAGACCCAGTTTTCCCTTTATAACCCCATTCCTCTATACTTAGTTTCATCTCTTCTGTCGTACCCTTCTCCCTCTTTCAACTGCATCCTCTCAATTAAGAGCCTGCATCTCCCCTTTCCTTCCCTTCTTCCCAGACCATGGATGGTTTCTTTGCAATGCAGTCTCTTCAGATTCATCTAAACCTACTGCAAACTCTCTTTCCATGTCTCTCTGTTGCTCTAAACCAGTCATTTAAATGGAGTCCTGGGGCTGAGCTCTGCCCAGACACACTGCTGCTACAGCCCCTGCATGGTGCTTGCCAAGATCTGGATCCAATGCAAGTCACCATCAGCAGCCCTGAACCCTCAAGATGGACACAAAACAAGGTAAAATGTCCTTCAGAAATGTCACCAAACACAAGAGAAATGTCAGGTGCACCACACTGCCCTTTCAGGGATCTGCTGGGAATGACACTGATCACATCTGTTAGATACAGGACTTCATTCTGCCAAGACCAACGTACCATACTCTGACAGGTATCTGAAGCCTTTAACACTGATAGACATCAACCAGTCTCTTACGGAGGCTGAGAATGCATCTGGTGAAAGATAAACAGCAGAGGATTAGGCAGCTCTAATGCTCATGTTGCACAATCTGATCTAATGTATTTTACAAGGTGATTGGAGTAAATAGCAAAGCATGGCCCCAGCTCTACCACTCATACAGACAGAAGCATTGTCCAGGGACAACAGGAGCCTGCTGTGTGGAAGCAACAGCTCATCAAGTCCACCTCAGTCTAACCTGGAAGATGTAGATGGTCCTCTCAAAAGTGGGGTTGTCCTATAGAAACCCTGAGGCTTCCAGCTTCCATCCCCCTGTGCTCACAGTGCCTGGTGAGCTCACATCATGGGGTTTTGAGAGGGAGAATTCCAAGCAGAAAGCCCTAGGACACCTCACTTCCCACCCCACCTGCAATGCAGCCAGGGAGTGGGGGTGGATGAGGTGTCTTTCCATGGCCACTGCAAGGAAAAGGGATTCAAATCAATGTGGAAGGAAGCTGAAAATAACAATCCAGAAAGCTGCAAACATCTGGAAGACCAATGCTTTGCTCCACAATTTGGAATTGATTTCTTGCCTCAAATAGATTTCTAGAGGGACTGCAATTAAAATGAGCTCCACAATGCTGTAAAAACCCTTACTCATTTCCGTTTCCCTTCTTATTTTTGCATCTTTGCTTTCTAGATCCTTTTACATTTCAACAGCCACCCCCTGGCTTTTAATTGTCCTCTTCTTTCCTCTCTTCTGGCCAAATCACTCTGCATCCATATTCCTGGTTTATTACTACAAGCATTATACTGGTGGTGGCTGACAGCTTGAATAGCTGGTCAGTGTGAGCACTGACTACAGCTGTTGAGAAAGCTCAGGGAAACCTCTGAGCATCTGTCAGAGGCAACTGATACCTTCAGGATGCCCTTGTCACATGCCTCCAGGACATCGATGGCCATCTATTGTCCTGATTCCTGCTCCTAAGCCACAGGAAGGGAGGAAAACGGTGGGGAAGGAGGGATGGACTACAGGAAACCAGCTTGTAAAGCAACTCCAGCTGCCACTGAGAAGGGCAGTGCTGCCCTCAGCCCCATGGCAGCCTTTGCTGGCCATCATTGCGCTGGGATGGACATGAAAACAAGACAGAAAACATGGGATTTCCTGCCAGCCCAGCAGCAGGGATGTCACACACCAAGCCCAGCCCTTAACAGCATCAGGGTTGAGTTTTACAGATGCATTTATCCTACACAACCTTAGTGCTGAGCTCCTGTGGATACAGCAGAGAACTGCTGCTAGTCTTAAGCCTTTGATCTCCATTGGACTTTTGAGGGGTTTCAGGTACCTGTTCCCATTGAAAATAGAAAAACTACTCAGTATTTATACAGCAAAAAGGCTTATTAAGTAACCCAGCTTCAGGAAATAGTTTTAAGATGCTCGAATGAAGAATGTCAATTATTATTGCTTGAATTTCAATCTAGGTTTGGAAAAACCTGCAAAAGTAAAACTGTCTGAAACAGAAAGAGACCAGAGCAGTAAAAGGGACCTAAAGTCACTGCTGGTGATGGTGAGATGTTTCCAGCTGTGGGAGGGCTGTTCAAAGAAAGGGGCACAAGTCTTTCATGTCCATCGAAGACTTGCCATCCCAGACATTTCCTGCCACATTTGACAAAACAGGAGAGAACGTGCCCCAGAGAACAACCTTCCCTTTGGGGAGAGCCTGGCCAAACACAGAAGCTCTAATAGGAAAGACTTGGGAAATAAGACATGAGCTCATGTTACTCAGCTGGAGAGATAGCATGTCTCCAGGAGCCAGCGCTTCCAGGGGATCCCACCATCAGGGCAGGGCCAGGCTACCTTGGGTGGCCTTTGTGCCATTCCTTTGTGTAATGGGTGCCTCTCCCGGACCTTGGTACTGGCTGTGAGGCAAGGACCAGCAGTTACCCTGAATGCTTCCGCCCTGGAGCTTATAGCAAGGAAGACTGAAAAACTTCTGCCCCAACATTACTATTTTTACTGAGGTATTTTTGCTTAATGCAGATTAATTTCTTAGCTGCACAGAAATACCATAAAAGGCTCAAAGAAACAAAAAGCCTCATTGGGATCAATTCAGAACAAGGATCAACTGTATTAGTAATGAGGAAGGACTGGAAGTTCAGAGGTAGAGATACCTTATCTAGCCGAATGCTGTTGCAACAGTGAAAACAATGAGGATGAAACTTGATGTTGCAGATGCAAATCATCTGAGGCCAAATTCATCTTTGGCAGAACCCTGCTGACATCATTTGGCATCTCCTCTCTGCTGGGATCTCAGGTGGAATTAACCAAAGGAGGGAGCTGGGGTCTGCCAGAGGCATCGTCAAAGCCCATCTCCCCTTTGCCAGCCCTTCGTCTGCTCTAATCCCACCTACCTTGAACACAGAACTCTCCATCTTCACCCTGCCATGTCACAGGAAAGGGCCATCGCCTTTTACAGAAGGAGAAACAAAGATGTAGATGAAATGGCCTCTGCAGCATCACCCCTGGGGCTGCAGAGAGGCTGGAAATGGGGAGCAGCTTCCTGAGACCCCAGCCCTACAGCACCCTGTTCTCTATTGCTCCAAACACACAGTTCAACCCAGGTTTTTGGATGAAGCATGAATAGCGCTGATGGATGGTGGCCTGAAGAGCACATCCCCTCTGCTGGCCTCCAGAGACCTTCATGGTTATAGCAGAGATTTTTCTGGTTTTAAAAACACAAAAGGTTTCAATTCTCTTGTGTCCAAGCCATAGAAAGTGGGGAGCTAATGGGAGTGAAGACAGCGTGCTCTGGATAAACAGGTTATTCCGTCACCATCAGTTCCTGTGTCTCTCTCCATTTTCTCTCCAGCGTGTTTCAGACATGGTCCCAGACAGGGCACAGAGCGCTCACACTCTGGCTTCAGCCAGCACAGCAATTCACTGCCTCCTTGGGAAGGCTTTGGTATTTTAAACCCACAACAGAGCTTCCTCTTTGCTGGAAAGGCAACCATGAGCTCAGCCACAGCAGAAGGGTTTGCAGGGCCCTGGGACATGAAAGCAGCTCAAAACCTGCTGGCTTTCTTGGGCAAATGAAAACTAAGCAAACAAGTCCTGTTCTGTATTTCCTTTAATTCTCCTAGTGCCCATTCCCATCCCAGGCTTTCAAAGCATCAGAAATGCAGGGATTCAACTCAATAGCCTGGAATTAAGGCTGGTATACTAGATGAGAACCAGAAATATGGCACTATCGAGAAGGTAAGAGCACCCAACCACTGTGCCCTGCTTGGTGTCCCATTGCTTCCTGTCCCTCCAAGTGTTCTGCAACTCATGACACCAATCAGATGGCTGTGAGATCCAAACATGCTATCTGACTTGAGCCAGATCCATCTCACTTGGTCTTCTGTTTGTGCTCCCCTGCCTCTCCATGATTCATTATGCTTCCCCTCTTCCCCGTGATGCTTAGTATCCAAGGAGCAAACCGCATGTCCTCTCTCATCCTTTATGTTAAGGCATATGACAGCACGATCACCAACAGGATCAGGCAAGTGCTCTTATGGCTGCAGAAGCCGTTAACATGGTGCTCAGCCCCCTCTGAATTCCACCCTCTGCACAGGCACCATGCAGTGCTGGGAAGGAGCTTGTGGGGAGCCAGGCAAGAGCAGGAGATGAGGGCTAAAAGCGGCTGTTGACTTCACTCTCCCATGCGGGTGGAGGCGGTGGAGGTGGAGGGGGCAGCATTTATTTCCAGCTGCACTCATCTCAGTGCTAAGATCTTAGAGCAAACAGCAGGAGGGGGGGAGTGGGGAGAACCAAAAAAAGGAAAACCGCAGAGACTTTGCAGGAAAACATGTTAAGGAAGAGCAGAGAAGTCGTTGTCATCATCACAGCCCTGAGACTCTGCTGTTGTTACTGGGGGGAGGGTTAAATATAACAAACCCCCATGCTATTGCAACTGTCTTTCGGCACAGGACGCAAGTGCGGCCAAGGGAAATAAGGCCACTTGACCGAGCGGCGCACGCTAATGTGCGCTAACAAAATGATGTTACAAAAGGCTGCTTGCAGAGAGCTGCCTCCTAATAAACGGGAAGGTTTTTTCCCTCCCTGAGATTATGTAATGTGTTCTTGCTGCTGCTGACTCATATTTTCCAAAATATATCTGGGAAGGAAAACATATGCACATGTGTTTTAATCTGTTCTGCTTCCCTCTGTATGTGAGAGAAATACATACAAAGATGCGCAAGTGCCTGCACATGCATGCACACATGTGCATGTTGCTATGTGCGAGGATGGAAGAGGGACAGCCTGGCATCTGCTCTAAAAAGACAGATTAAACCATCACCATTTTCTGGGGCAAAACACAGCAACTGTTTAACACAGGGAGTGTGGGAGGAGAACAAGGAACTGGGAAGCTAGGGGGAGAGATGGGAAAGCAAGACACAGTGGGCATGCGCTGCCTACAACCTCCAGCCAAGCCTGGGCTCTGGGGACCAGACACAATCTCATACTGAGCTTAAAAATGAGCTGGGAAAATGGCTTTTGGGGCCAATGTGAGAAGAGCTGTGGGCTCAGAGTGGCATCCCATCTATCTGTACCTGGCTCATCGGTACCACTCCTGCAGTGGGTGCTGGGTGTAGTGAGGCCAGTGCTTTCCTGGCTAGACCCTAATAGATCTAGGGTCTTGATGCTGTGTGAATACACTTTCCAGGCTCCAGGTATGCACTGAAGAAGCCAGGCTTCTCCTGGCTGAAGACTGATGATTCAAAGGCAGTGGTTAGTCTTCAGCATTCTTGTTCCCAGGCTGCAGGTCTGAGGTTTCGTTTCTTTGCTCTGCACCTTCACACTCTAAATTCTTTCCAATGAATCTTCAGATGCTTCTGCCAAGACCTCAGAGTCCAGGGGATGGGACTGATCTCCTGCTGGGCTCCAGATGAGACATTCATCTACCCTGGACCAGACTGAAAGTCCATCCTCACGTCAGCTCCTGATCACAAAACCAAGGCAGATGCTACGCTGCTGGGAGCTGAGCTTCCCCAGAGCCCTGGGTGCCTGTGCCCGTGGGGCCGGGGGCTCCCTGTGTGCCACCATGGTGCTAGGGAGGTGGCTCAGAGCAGACACAACCACCTTCCTCACCCACCTCCTCCTCTCACTTGTTTCAGCATGAACACAGCACCCTATGACCACACAGCCCTTCTCAATGGCACAGACACGTGACGCTGCCCCTGACCCTCCTCACTCTATAGGTACCTATGGAGAGGGAAGAATCCTCCTCTCCCTCCCCTTGTATCACATAGGTTCACACAAACATACACTCCTACATGCAGGCATCATTAGTATTCTGTGTTTCAAGCACCCGGCTTTGCCTGTGTGCAGCACTACAGTAACACAATTCCAATTTAATACCTAAACCCACATCAGTCGGCTGCTGTTTAAAGGCTGCTCTTTCTTGTTTTACAGACACTTGAAAGCGTTTCCCCTGGATTCATACCCTCTGCCTATAATTGTTACTTTTAAACTTTATTCTCGGAGAACTTCACAAAAGCCCAAACACCCATCGTGCCCAAAAGGCTTTGGAATAAACCTGAAAAACAGACATTAAAGATTGATCACACTCTTCCTAGATTATACTGAAACTGTGAAGCTCAACTGGATAAGGGAAAAGAGTTGCATCAAATTAATCAGCACCTTATCGAGCCAGGAAGAAAGAATTGTATCAAAACACAAACGTCAGTGCATCGCCTATTAAGAAAACCCTGTTCAGATATGCCGAGTATAACACAGGAGAGGGGAAACATCAGAAACAGCACAGGGAATGTGGTTCAAATGAACTGTTTTCTGACAATGCCACCATTGGACCAATTTTACTGGACAAAACTTTTCCACAGATACATCCAGCAAGTTGTCCTACTGCTTATCCGTGAGCAGGAGACAGACCCTGAGGGTATTTCTCTACTTTACATTTGTGTAGCTGAGGCTATGCTGCATTTTTCAATCCTAAGAAACAGCCTAACACACGGTTCGGATCTTTGCTGCCTTCAGAATCTTTGTGCTTTGATTCTCCTCCCGGTATCTTTCCGGCATGAGCTGCAACCCCCCTCACGGCCAGAAGCTCCGAGCTCCCATAAAGCCCCACAAAGACCCAGGAATTGGCACCAGAAGCTTAACCCTCTGGTCAATGTAGACACCCTCTGGTCAAACATCCTGAATATCGAGAGGGAAGTGACACAAACGAACCACATCAGCAACATGAGGGATGTTTGTCTGATGCCTGCTGAGGCTCTCCGGTGGCACAGGGCATGTCCAGGATGCTCAGGTACATCCCTGCCCATGTGGCAAACCCGGTGACAGTTATCCTCATCATTCCAGGCAGGACCTGCTCCGCAAAGGTCACACAGGGGAGCAGAGCTGAGGACAGAGGCCACAGCCTAGAGCAGCAGTAGGACAGGCAGGCACGCTGCCTCCCACCAGCACCACTCGCTCCATCTACAGTCCCCACTGCCCTGCAGCAAGAGCACAGACTTCCTGGTCAGGTCCTAGGGAAGGCAACAAGGCTACAGGAACAGCTCAGAGACTTCCACAGGATCCCAGAGCAAAGCAGCTTGCAGTGCAGCCCCTGCTTCACTTCGCTGGAGATGCTGCCTGAAATAGCAGCGCAGCGTTGCCAGGAATCTATACACTACATTATACACGTCTTAGCTGACGTGAAAGAAGGGGCAGGAGCTAAACCACATGGGACCTTCCACAGGGGCATGGACAGACCCTTCTGATCCTGGAGTCTGCTCCCAAATCCCCTCAAAGCTCCTGCTCCAGCTCCACCATTAACCCCTTTCCTGCCCCGCACTGTCCTCTGACCATAGCGTGCCTCAGTTTCCCCGGCTGTGACGGGAGCACACTCAAAGGAGCACACTCCTGTGGAATTTGCTGTGTGAATAAACCAGACTCAGTCCAAATCCAGACTTAATTCTTTAAGTACCTCCATGCAGGTGCTCCTTCACCCCTTAGGCCCTCTCTAGTTCCGGTGGTAAAGCTCTCAGGCCTGTCCAACACAATCATCACAGGAGAGCTCTGAGAGCTTCTTGCCCTGAGCTCGGCTGTCCTAGTGAACATGCCACTGGTGTGGTGCTTCCAAAACACAGGAATACACCACAAAACTGGAGATAAGCAGTCGAGGCTGCATGGTCCTTCACTGGTGAGGGCAGCAGGGTTAGAGACAACCATCCATCCGTGAGCTCTTTCAGATTAAGACTCATTTCTACTCAGGAAAGAAATTCAACCATAACCAATAAGCTAAACACAAATAAATCATGGCTCCTCCAGCAGCTTTTCCTCCAGAGCATCTATTTTTAGTGAGAAGCATCAATCACTACAGCTTGCTGTCTACAACAGTTCCAACAGGCAAAGTCCTGCTGCACATCATTGTGCCAACATGGGCACATGCACATCCACCAGAGCCACCATTCCTGCCTCCTGAGCAGAACAACAACGCTCCACAGCTGCAGAACACAGCAGAAAAGGAAAACCAGGAACTGATGGGTCTCAGCTATGCCTCAATAATGGGTGATATTCCTTTTCTACAGCTGGGAAAGAGGAGTCACAAGGTGGTGAAAGACCATGCCCAAGGCCATGCAGTGATTCAGTGGGAAAGCCAGGAACTATCCTCTGCCACCACTGTAACCCCTGGCCAAGCACCCTCTGCACAACAGGACAATTATTACCCAGTGACTGACATCAGGGAGTTTTCCTGAGGCTTCCTAACTTGGGGGCATTGGAGAGTCCACATACGAGAGACAAATCCCTGCATCTTACCAGAATAGCTCTCATGACGTTTCACTGGAGATGCACATCGAGCACAATCATCACCCCCCGCTGAGAAAGAGACACGTTGTGAATGTAAAGTAAGAAAGCCTCCCTCCCTACTGTGAGCAACATACAGCACACACAGCTACAGCACAGGCATGACACAGACCTACATGCAAGCACTGCAGACAAAGAGCGCCGGGCCTCCCCTCACAACCAGCACTCCTCAAATAGAGCAACCAAAGGATGACAGCAAGATGGAATGAACAACACAGGAGAAGGGTTCCAGGCACAAATTCAAACAAAGCCAAAGAAAACTTCCATGGATTTGGGGCAATTTCCCTTCAGACATTACACGCAGCAGCTGGGCTGTGTACTGATACCTGATCCAAAAAGTATAAGCACATAATGCAAAGGGATGGGGGCAGGGGTGGGGTGAACATGAAGCTTGCAGCAACAGTCATGTACGGGATGAGAAAGCACCTCTGCATTCCCACAGCAGGGCTCACACTGGGCACATCTTCATTCACTACAAGGCAGGAGCAAGTGCAGTGCTGCTGCCGTCCTGGGAGGAAATCCAAATGGAAGGGCAGGAAAGAGCCATCATGTCAGAGACTTCTGAGCTGCCCCAGCCCCCTTTTAACTTGTTGTGTGAGATTTAACACAGAGGTGGGGAATAGCCAGGGTGAGGGAGGAAGCCTTTCAAAACCCAAAAGGGATGCTTCTTGTTAGGCTTAAAGAAAGCATTAGAATCACAGGGAACAAGACTGGCAGGGATCATCCTGATACATATGCTGTTTCCAAAGCACCCAAAGAGGGGAAAATGCACCTTCCCCATGGCAAGAAGGGGGCCTGAATCTGTAAGACAGAGGCTCGCCACTCGAGAGGAATGGACTTTTTATGGACTGTGTGGAACAGGGTTGCTATGATACAGTCAGAGGCATTTCCATGAATCCTGTGGCAAATAACACTGAATCCTGCTTAAGCAGACAAACAGCAAGGCAGGTTTCCCATCACCCAGCCTCAGCAAATACACAGGAACAATCACTGAAAGAGATTGTATGCATTATAAAGATGCTATTTGCATACAAATGACTATTTTTTCTTTGGGGCCATATTTTCCAGAGGGTCAGTGCTTGGATTCATCTAAAGGAAGAATCCCTCTTCCCAATCCCTGGGCTTGAGCATCCCCACAAACATGAAGAACTCAATGTTCACTGACGGGAGGAGTTATGGGGCCGACCTGCCCCCAGGAGCCCTGCCACAACCAGCCACATACATGACCCAAATTGTCCCACAGAGCTCAGGGAGAAGGAAGCCTCCATTACGTGTTTGTGCACTGCAAAACATCTACACCCCAAATTTCACAAGCACAGTCACTTGTGAGGGCAGTGGATCTACCAGGAACTCTGTCACCCCAAGCAGCTGCTCATGCAGAGGGGCATGGATGGAGCTGCTCCTGAAAGCCCAGAAGGACGGAGCTGTTTAATCCAGAGGGAAATGCTGAATCAGAGGTGAAAAACTACACAGATGGGGCTGGGGGAGATGGCTTGAGGCCTGTTTGAAAAGGCGGCCACTGAGGACTGGGGGTGGGAAACACAGACTCACTGTTCACTGCTCACTGCTCAGCTTATTTCCTCTCTTTCCCCCGGAAGCCCAACACGAAGCCTGACAGAACAGGAATGGTGCTGCTACAATAACAAAGTTTTTTGCTCCCAACTTTCAGGCTCCTATTGCTCTGAACAAACTGGCTTTCCCAGCCTTTGGGAAGGTAACAGGTAAGAGAGTTGTAATGAAGTCACATTAATTCTCTCAAGCACATCCACGATGGCAAAAACCACGCACCCAGTGCTCGCTCCCTGGGAAGCTGAGCGCGCTCCGCACCTGCGTCTTCTCCATGCATCCACCAGGCAAAGATCCCCTAGGAGCATACACACAACTCCTCCAAGGGGCCCAAAGGTCCCACCAGGTCCTGACACACGCAGTTACACACCCTGTGCGCACACACACCTCTCAAATATCACCTGAGAAGCACACACTCCAGATCAAGGAATGCACTTTGCATGCGCTAGAAAACCACATCAGGTACTGAGTGTTCCTCATAGAAACCTTATTGAAGGGGTAAACCTCCATACCAGAGAGCAAACCTTGAGGAAAATAAGGTTACATCTCATTTTTAACTAGCACTTTTGTTTTGGTTTGGATTTTTCCTCTCATTTTTCCACCCTTATTCCTCCAAATCACTGTGTCGCTTGAAACCATTTCCCTGAAAGGACTGTGTTAGCTGCTGTTTGATTGATTCCCTTTTCCATGGTGATCTCCGCTCATTTATCCTGTTTCCAGGTGATTCTGCAACCTATAAAACTAATGACATACGATAGCTAACAGTGCTCTGTGTTCATTTATTGTATTTCCAGGAGATTCTGCAACCTATAAGACTAATGGCATACGATAGCTAACAGGAAAACAAAGCAAATTTGAGCTGTTTAACAACCCAAACTATCCCCAGCATCAGATCCATCATTTTTTGTTTAATAAAAAGAAGATTCCCTCCATCTCTTATGAAGCGAAGCTGATGCCTCTTGCACAGAGAGCTACAAGTGAAGAGGGGCAAACGGAGCCAGCAGACACCGGAGCGTCTTCGCTGTGCTTCTAATGGGTCTTCTACCCATGAACATGGGCTGCTGCTATTAAACCCTTCGTGTCAGCTTTGGGGGCTGACTGTCACCACCCCAGAACACAGGGGAATGTTATTTACAGCTAAAGCCACTTTGAAAGTGCCAGATTTGCAACATTTAACTCCATTTCCAACCATGCGCCTGATCAAAACAGGCTCCTAAGCTCAGCTATGCATTTAACTTGCAGCAGACAGACTCTCACGTGGCAGTAACTACATGTCTCCAAGTTCCAGCCATGTCTTTATCAATCAGTTCCATGACTATTTGGGTTTGCCCCATTAGAGGAGGACATCAAATGAATAACAGACAGCTGGAATTAGCATGAATTGGTTAAATTATCACATGCAGTATGATGCCACTGAACATCAGCAAGAGATGGAAACGTTTCCAAACTGTCACTATTTTGGTTTGAGCAATTCTGGTTTTTCCAGAGGGGAAAATAAGACATAATACATAAAAACTTCTCAACGTTTCTAACAGAGGCATATTTTCAAGAGGAAAAGCCATTCTCCTCTTCAGACATTCCCTTCATATCCTTTCTAAACTTCATGCACTGCCACTGGAAGCCCCCGTCAGCTCCCGAGCAGTAAACACTGCAGTTCTGGTCTCCACAGAAGGACCTCTAACTACTGGACACCTCTTCAACAAGCCCGTAATATACAACCTGGCACTTCATTTTCAAGCAAGTCAATGTAAATGAAGTCACCCAAAGAACCTGTCTCAAAATCTTGTTATCCTTGAGGTGGGCAGAGATTTTTCTTACATACATTACCAAAAATTATAGAGATACACACACACGTACAGATACAGGGAAGGAAAGAAAGGCAAAATACACTCTCCAGAGAAATCAAAGCAAACCCCAACCCCTCCGTATCTGTTGCTTTAGCAAGGAAAAACAAAGCATGCATCCCCCTTTTCCTCTTTGATCCCTCCTTCCCAATGTGCAGCGATAGAAACCACATACAAACAGGAAAAAACCCCACCAGGTTACGTTTCAGTCCCCCTCTCATCTTTAAAAAAAGCAGCAGCTACATCAGTGTGGCCATAGAATTTGGAGGCTTTAGGGCTGAGTATTGAGAAATTAAGTCAGAGCATCAAGCAACACAGATAAAGCAAGTCCAATTTCTATCCCCCCCCCCTTTTTTTTTGTGGCTGAATGTTATTTTAGCAAAGATTCAATCCTCTCATAGGATTTCTCATCTCCCCCC
>NDXB01008810.1:56163-113315 GCA_002631895.1 Agapornis roseicollis
CCCCTTAAAAACATCCAGAGCTTGATTCAATTGCAAACACCAGCATCTCTCACCTGGCAGCTACATGGTTACTCAGATGCTGCACATTAACTGCTTGCTAGAAATACCACACAAAATGACTTATTATTCACTGGAGCCCCTATTTTAAAGGAAGCAAACACCCCAGCCCGTGCTTACCACAGAGAGATATTTTCACTCTGCTTCTAACTAAACAGGAACAGCTCTATCTCACCAGCACAGAATGATAGAGGAATGGATTACTATTATTTATCACATTTCAAACCCAGGCAAAAGCAGCTACACTTACAGGCATACTTAAAAGACAAGACATGACAAAAGATTTAGGGAGAGATAATATACCAACGTCATACATATCACAGCGAGGCCATGTTGAAGCTCAACGCGTTTCCCCCCTCAGTAAGCAATCTCTCTCTGTCTCTCTCTCTCTCGCCTTTCTCTCGCGCTCTCGCGCTCGCTCTTGCTCTCTTGTTGAATTGCTACTGGTAGTAGTAGTAGCCCCCAACAGCTCAGGAGAAAAAATCCATTAACGAGTGCCCAGGAAGAACATGAGTATGACATTCACAAGCAATAGCACCACGATCACTGCAAAAACGACCACCGTTTGAACATCCAAGGTCATGGTGCAATGCAGAACACTGTAGTGTTCAAGATGTGGGGCTGGTAGATTTGGAGAAGTCAACCTCTGCTCTGTAAGACTGTCCATACATCCACCATGCTAGAATAGAGGAGAAAACTGTTCCTGGTTCTGGTTTTTGCTCGTAATGCTTTGTGGTCTGCTTAGTTTCTCCCCCTATCTGCTGTCTCTAGCTCATTCTGGAGCCCGCTAAGTGAAGCATCATCACAACCCGTGAGCACTTAAGATGCAAAATCCTTCCTTTAGGAGAAGAAAGCGAGCGCTGTCTGCAAGCTTCTCCCTTGCTCTTCCCCCCTCTCTCCCGGTCTCTCTCTTGCTGGCTGGCTTGCTTTTTAATTCGTCAAGCCAGTGCAGATAAGGAGCCTGTGTGAGTGTGACAGCTCTGCAAGCTGCTGCGGCTGCATCTCTCGGAGAGGGGCGAGGCGGACCCTTGCGCATACAAATCAGCTCCGGTGACCAGGCAGTGAAGGGATCCTGGCTGTCACTCAAACGCAGGAGGAAGCGCTGGCTCCATAAATATGCGACTCTTCCGCCCGCCGTGGCAAGGAGCACCACGCACGCAGGTTCTTCCCCTCCGCTCCTGCGGTTGTTCGGGGCCGGGAGCCGGCGGATGCCAACGCTGAGCTCTGGGAAGGCGGCTTCGGGCTGCGTGCGGCGCAGCTCCCGCGGCTCCGTGCGCAGGGACTCGTCCGTCCGCCTGCGCCCGGCTTCGCGTGGAAAATAAACCCCGGCAAACAGAGCCGGTGCTGGTGGGAGCCTGCTCAGAACAGGTAGGGGAGCAGGAGATGGAGCGGGGAAGAAAGGGACAAAAAGGCAACCCCCGGTGACTTGGAAATTCGCTGTGAGCCTTTAACGTGGGAATTCTGCAGGAGAATCACTTTTTAGCTCAGGGTAATATTCACATCATCCCATCATAAATCTATCACACAGCCTTGCGCCTTAGCACTGGGCTTCTCCGTGTTAAGAGTTAAACTGAATTCCTGTTTTACAGACAGAGATGTATAAAAGGGGGGTGGAGGGGTTGACAGGATGGGGAAATACGTTCCTTCTTCATTCCTATGGTCAAATCCACATGCACACCCAGGGCTGATGGTCTGGGTGCCAGCTGCTATCCCAAACCTCGTTCTCAGATCCCAGAACCAACAGTTACCTTAGAGAAGCATCGCACACACACAGTGATGTGGCCAGCTGGAAAAAGCAAATGATTCCATAGACAAATACAGAAATGGTGCCAATACATGTACATTAAGCACTGAATGGTGCATACAGGGGCTGATCACCGGCACCTTCTAGGAAACGTGCTCCTTTGAACACACCCAGGACAGTCACACACAGGCCAACATGCACCAAAGAAGCTCTTAGGTTGTTCTCCAAGAGCAAACAGCCAGAGTTCAGGAGAAAATTCATGTTTAAACCTGAACAGGCAGGGCCTGGATTTGACTCGTCTTTTTCCCATCACAGCATCCTTCCAGGGCACTCAGAGAAGGGACAAGCAGGATTATGCTCCTAGCCTTTCACCATTCAAACCAATGCTAAACCCAGCTGCTTACTGCAAGGTGTATTTCATTTTCCTTCCTCTGCTCTATGGCTTCCTGAGGGCTCCCTCAGACGCAGCAGGCTTCTACATCCACACCACACCACCAAAGGAGAGACAGTGTTTGGTGGGTGAAGGCTGAGTGTCCCAGCCTCCATTGAGGCCCAGTGCTTGTGAAGACCAATGCTCATCCCATGCTCCATCCTCCTTCTTTCTGACCCCCCTGTAGCACATGAGGGCTGTGATGTGCCCGCAGACACAGGGTGAGTTGTGTTGAGCACCGTCAAATAAGAACAGTTTGGGTTAATAAGGTAGGTCCTTTTCTCCTCTTTTTCCTTCAGTGTGATAACTGAAAGCCAGAGGCTGCCTCTCCACCAATCGAGACCCTTGCTCTGTGCAAGCAGAGCATTTCTCACTCAGGAGGACACCTGTATATTGGTAAGAAGCTGCTCTAACCCTGCCCCAGGCAGGAAGCACCATTAGCACGTATGCCCAGATGATGGATCTGCCTGATCATCAGCATCCAGACCTGCATCTCCTATCAAGGATACATTTCCGGGTAGCCAGCCTGTCTAATACAATTTCAGACTAATCAGAATAGAAAACATAAATTAGATGTGGAGTATTTATTACTGTTACAATCCTTTCCCAAAACAATGCAGGCAATTTTCCAAAAGCCAAGCCTGACCCCCCACAAACATCCAGGAACTCCCAGTATCAGTCTCAGTACTAGCAGTGACCTCTCCAAAACATACAACAGGCCCAAATTTAGAGGCATCTTTACGGCCAGTTCATCTGTTCCTCTGAACTGCAATGAGCACAAAGGGAGCCTGGGTCAGGCCCAGCCTCAGATCCAGCCTTACTCGTACAGGAGGCACAGCAGAGATATTCCCCCTGCCCACAGCAGCCCAAATGGGTCTACAGACACACTCCATCAGCCACATCCCATCCACAGCCACAACCCATCCCTCGCTTTGAATCTGTGCTGTTTGTGTCCTCTTAATGCCAGCAATGGGGTGTGACCACAGGGTATCAAGGCAGCAGGAGTGAAAATTAGGTAGGTAAAAGCAGCAGAGGCCTAAGAAATATCCAGAAAAAGGTTCAGTAGCTGCCACACATGCTCAATAGCTACTTCCGTAGCTGGAGAAGAGGATTTCATCACAAGCAATGTGCCTGGCAGGTCTCAGGTCTCTGGCAGTCACTCTGCAAGAGCTGAGCCAGTCACAGCACAGGGGAGGGCAGAGACTATAAATAGAGGCGGTGCAGCCACCCCCTGCCTGCTGCAGGCAGGAGGTCCCCCCGATCCCGCTCACCACCATCAGCTCCTGCGTCACCAGCGGCTGTGCCCAGCCCGGCTGCAGGCGCTGCCGCAGCCCGGGGTCCAGTACAGCATCCTCCTCCCTTGTCCTGCTTCACAGCAAGCACCAAGAAGGATCAGGGGGGGTGTCCCATCCACATATATGTGTATGTGAATGAGGGGTGCCCCATTCACATACACATGTGAATATCCAGTGAAAGCTGCGTATCAGCCACCAAGAGTGAACAGCACAGATTTACTGCATCAAAGCTTCCTTCTAAATGATATTCACAGTATTCCCAATAGTACTTGCTGCTTTATGTAATTTGCCATGCCTTCTGTATGTACCAAATGTTAATTCTACCACAAAAATGGATGATACCTTCTCTTCGAAGCCTCAGAAAGAACACCTACACATCAGGGCTTTATATAAAACCACCACAGAGTTTTTCACTCCGTGCAATGCTTTCTGAAAAGTTTCCTTTAACCTTCGGTAGAGCTGAGCTGAGGAACAAGAAAAGATTTGTTCCAGTTACATAAAATACCACCTCCCCTCCCAGTACAGCACATGCCCTAATGCTACAGCAGCTTGCAGGAGCACAGTAATGCAAGATCAGCGCTGGCTTCTTCTGTATCAGAAAGCAGTTCTGAATCCCAGCACCTCTCCAGCAGCACATTAACTAAGGAAGGAGCCAGGGCTTCCACTAATACATCACTTACACTTCTATGTAGACAAAACCTGCATATACACATACATAGATATGTTTATATCCCAAATAACAGACAAATCAGAAAGGCCCCTACAAGAACATTAATTACAACATGCTAATTTTGAGGCAAGCCTCTGATGCCAACTCTTCACTCCTTGTGTGTGTGCAACACATTGGGCTCAGACTTGTGACCACGACTCCCTCCAATGGATGTCTCCAGCAATTAGCACAACGCACTACTTGCAGCTGAACAAATACAGCTCTACTCAGGAGTGGGGATTTACGATTTGGATGCTTAAAGATCCCACATTCCACCCCCATTGAAAGGGACACCATCCCCGCGTTAGCTGGCAGGATGATCCCACAACATTGTGGGGTATCAGCTCCAATTCCCTGTTCTGCCATAGATTCCCTGTGCAGATGAACCTCCATTGAAGCCATCTCTTGACATGCAGAGGCATCTGTGTTTTCTAACACATCAGCACCATCTTCCATTAACTGCAAAAATGAACCACTAAATCTGTAACCGCAATGCAGACCCAGTGAAAACCAGTAATGCTGCTGTAGTGAAGCTCTGGGACCTGGCATGGGGACCCCAGCTCCGCCAGGCCAGGGAAACCTGCTGAGCAACATCAGTTGGCCAAAAGAGATGAATCTTTCAGTGAATTAGGGACAGTTTCAAACAAATCCCACAGTTTCATGATTCTGAATGGGAATAAAAGTATGGCTGTGTTGGCCTGGACTGGATGAACCATGCCCAAATAGCTATGGGCAGCTCGAGTTCTTTGTTGTTCCTACTCTGAGCACAAGCCCTATCTCAAACCCGTAGTTCACCATGAGAGAAGTTCAATCTGCATTAATACTGCCCCAAAGAGAAACAATCAGCAGGGATGTGTGGGCAGGAGATGGGAACTGCTCCTCTGTTCCCAGTCCTCTCTGCTGGCCACTCACTGACCCCTCCAGGCATCACATGGGGTTTGAGTCACGGACTCCATTAGAGATTATAAAACCATCAAATTAAGTATTTCTTTTCTAAATCTGGCCAGGAATTAAGGTCAGGGTTTCAGAGATTAAAGACCAGTGGGATTATCATTTGCTAACTTTCTAAACAGGAAGATTTTCTTAAACCAGAACTTGCCTCTTTTTCCCTTTTCTTCACACCAGGTCTGACATAGAGTCCTCTTTATCCCGTCCTTCAGCCAGATGGGATGCACCAGCCTATGAGCTGCAGAGCTGCTGCAAAGGGCAGGTTTGTCCACAGAAATCTTCATTATCTTGTATGTTCATTGACTAGCTTCACAGGAAGCTTTGAGAATCCCCAAATGCCTAAAATTCCTTACTCTAAATTGAGGTATGGAGAAAGATTTTTGGCTGTTAAAAGATTATCTTTGCAATCCCCTTGCCTGTCCACTCCATCCTCAACAGGAAAGCTTCCTCACTGTCCACGTTAACTTGGGACTTTCTTCCAGTCATTCCCTTTACTTCCTTCTTTCATCCTTTTTCCTTTTCTTTACACTACACCTCTCCCTTAGAAGTTTTTACTCCCCCTCACCCACTGCCTCAGCCCTCCCTCCCACAGCAGCTCAAGGATCCTCTACCATAGAGACACACCAGAAACAAAGCACTGTGGTGACTGGAGCAAGTACAGCTCCTTCCAGCATCGTCCACACTAACCACACAACACGAGTTAGCACATTCACAGCACAGTTAGACGATAAATCATTCATTTACAGAACTAACAAACAATACAATTACAGAGAGACAAAGGGGGAAGAAGGAGAGGTGGGCAAGGGTAAGATGATGATTTCAAAAGCTGCTGAGGCATAAATAGACTTCAGAGGAGGAACTGCATGAGAAAAGGCTGAGTCAAGAGCCTACAAAGCAGTAAAATGGGAGAGAAGGTGGATGAGGAAAACAGAAATGAGAATTTCCCTAAAAGATGTGAAGCATCACCCTGACATCTACACCTTACCCCTGGTAGATACTCTATATACAGACACACTTTGCTCAGGGAAGCTGTAGTGGTAAACTCTTACCCATTCCTCACCAGTTCTATTTTTATCTCAGGAAACAAGAAGTGACAGACAACAGATTTATGGCCTCAGTGCAGAGACTGATTTATTTATAACCATTTATTTTAATACTAAAGGCCAGACAACAGTGAAAGGTAGGCCAGGGAGGTTGCCATATGCTCGTACACCAGCCCTGGTTAACCACAACCATGTTCCAGATGAACAGGTCTGAACCCCTTGAGCGAAGGGCAGCAGTGACATGTCAGGTACTAACCTTGGACCACATCTGGAGACCTCAGTTAGTACTGGTTCTTTGTACACACAGAGCCAGCATCTCAGCAGATGGTGCTCTTTCCTCTGCTGAAGAATTAAAGCACTTGCATGATGCTGTGAGGGGGGGAAAATAAAGCCAAAACCTTGTCAGTGTTGTTACAAGGTACCCAGATGCTTCTTCCAAGGCACCCTGTCTAGGTGTCACCTGCATCCCAGCAGGGTTTAGTGCATCCCTGCTAACGTCCTGCCATGCCGTGCCACACACACACAACCGCAAGGCTCTACCCCAGCACTGGCAGAACCACAATGGGGAGTGATGTACAGATATCATCAGTTTTCATAGCTTTTGTAACACTACACAGTGCAGAAATGGCACGGGGAGTGAAGCCTGTCTGGGGGTGGATTTCATTGTGCTTGTCTGGATTGCAGCGAGAACAGAACTGCTATTTTTGAGTTTACTTCAACTTGAAGCATTAAGACAGACTAAAATCTCATGCCCCCGGCAATCATGGTGCAAGCGCTCTCTCTTCTCCTTGCATCTGTTCTGCACCCCAGCCTGTGCTCTAGAAGTAACCTGAGACTCCCAGTTTTGAAACAGAAAAGGAAAAACCCCTCCAATGCAGCAGAGGTCAGATGTGGTGACACCAATTACCCTCATCACAGAGAGACACTTCAGGGAGCCACAAAGTTCAGTTTAAAAGGACCCATCGAATCCAGATTTCATTTTAACCTTACATAAGCTCTCTTTTGCCTAAAAAAGGTGGCCTAAAAGAACACACAGACATTGACTTCTTAATTTTACTTCTCAAGCTTCTGGGCCTGCAATTGAGCCTGAGAACAAGATAAAGATGCAATGCCCAAACAGCAGAGAAATCCAAGACAATTCCCTCCCTTCCACTGCTCCCTCCAGGAACTCTTACAGGAGCTCCAGTGCTTCTGTTCTCGTTTCTGACATTAAATTGCAGAGATCTGCACATCAACACGTGCCTGGCCAAAGTGTTAAGTGAAGAATCACTGCTAGAATCTCCCTTACCAAGCCCAGTGTTGTCCTGGACAAATACAGCTGCAGACACAAAGAGAAAGCTCTGTGCTGTGAAAAGCAGACAGTGTATTTCAGCTTTGCCACAACACAGGAATGCCCTTTGAAATCCACTGCATCCTATTTCCTATGCAGGTAAAAAGCAAACCTAACAGAGTATTTTCACCCGCTTAAGCCTGCAGAGGTCCAGCCATCAGCAGTGAGATGCTGGGCAGAATGGAAACAGCGTGATCCATGATGCAGGTACTGAACAGCAATATCAGGAACCACACATGGAATAAAGCAGAACAGAAGTTGCTCTTTCTGGATCTGCTTTGTGCCTTTGCTGACTGACCTTGCAGAAGGGGTGGATTCAGTGAGCAGCTCCTACATCAGGACTCTCCCCTCTCCTCTGACCAGGTTATAATCAGCTCTGCTTATGGGCATGGCCACATCAGGCCCTACCTCAGCGCACCAGGAAAAGCACAAAGGCTTCTGAATGTGGAAGCCCTGATGCTTTGTGCACCTTGGGACTTGTGATTCAACTTGTTACTGCTGCTCCGTCAGCCTGAGCTTATGCTAAGGGAAACATGGAATTATCCACCACCTATTTATTAGGAAAGCTGAACCCAGGCGCAGTCCCACGACTGTGCTATGAGTCACGACATGCTGTGGCAGATGGGAGCGGAAGCTATGGCCCTGCTTCATGGAATAGGCTGAGGCTGGTTAAGAAACTCTTACAGCCCTCCTCATTCCCCTTCTGTTGTCTTTGGCTTCCCTGGGTTTATCCTTGTCAAGATAGTGAGTAAAGAAACAACCATCTTATTAAGAAGCTGACCCATGGGTCTCATGTTCTTCACACAAATTAACCTAGAGAATTAGATATTTTTCATACAAATCATGTTCGCCTCCTCTCTGCCTCCCCAAAACAGGAGAGGGAACAGCCTATTGAATCTGGCATTCTTTTAATGAAGAAAATGATGCAAGGCAACCTAATGAAGTAGGAATTCCAGCTGGATATCACTCACCGTATGAACAGCACATAAAATGCTTGTTTTTATCAGCAATAATATCAGCACTAAAAGAAGGAAAAAGAAGTTTATGGCTTTTTTTCCTGCCTCCAAATGAGGCAAATGAATGCCAGCAGCTTTCATTTCCTATTCCACCCGGCCCAGCAGGATGGCGCACAGCGAGGCTGCGGTCCCCTCTGATGCCACGCTCCAGCCTGCAGGAGCAGCCAGCAGTGCCTCTCGCCCACTGCTTGTGACAATGTGCCACCACCACGAGCTAAAGGGCCGCTCACTGTGTGGGATCACACGCACGGAGCTGCCTGCTGGGGACATGGGAGGAACCTGGTGCTGCGCTGGCTTCCTCCAGAAGCACAACTGCACGTTCACCACCAACAGGACACAGAGCTGAGGCAGCCAAACCATGGCATTCCAGGAGCTCCGAAAGCTTCAGCAGCCTGGAAACAACTGCAGCAGCGCTGCGGTGTAATACACTGCACACCCGACATTATCTTGGGTTGAGTCCTACAGCATGGCAGAGCTGGGGAGACACAAGTTGGGGTTCCTCTACATATGAACGCAGCTCTTGGGGTTCAGTGGAAGTTCACCAGAGCTCCAGGACAGCAGCTGGACTTCATTTCTCACCCACACCCTCCCAACCAGGCCACACGGGAGACTTCAGAGCCTGCAAGCAGCCCCCAGACATGCCGCTCCTGCCATTCTCCAGCAACGCACTCATCTCTCTTTCCCTGCCCAGCTTACATAACAGCCAACTTTATTTATTTTTTTCATAAGATGCCTTTTCATAACAATAGAAACTATTGGAGACGGAGATAACTTGATGGATTTCTCCTATTATCTAAGAGCTTAGTCACTCGGGGAATTAGTCATGTTCAAAATAACAGCCAGGCTCAAAGAGATTCAGAGCAGCCATTCTGGAGCAGGAGCAGTTAATGTCATAGATACATTAAGATGTCAGCTTGAAGCGTTTCAGAGATTTCTCAAGAAGTGTTTAAAAAAAGAAAACCCCTTTGAGTAGCTACAAGGAATCAGGCTCCTCACAGTCAAACCAGCCCTGTGCAAACCTGCTGGGCTCAGACACGCAGGAGGGACAGATGGACTCGGTGACCGCGCAGCGTGTGTGGTTTCCCAGTGCATGCATCCTGCTCCGTGCTCTGTGAAATACTGCCTCACATTCCCATGGTACCCTCCAAGTAATGCTCTCAAAGGGTTTTCCAGACATCCCCGATGTATCATCAAGACTCATCTTGGGAGACAGGGAAGTTACCAGCATGTCTGCTATCCAGCATGTAGGAACTGGCGCTCAGAGCCACGGTTTGCGCATGGAGCTTGAGCCAGGCCTCCTCCAAGTCGTGCGGGGACTGACACAAGGACAATCCTCAGCATGTATCAGGTATTTACCCAGATACTTTTACTGCCATAACATCAACTCTTTCTTAATCTGGACACTTACTGTGTATTCTTACAGTAGCACTAGTAGGAGACTGAACTGGAAGATTAAAGAAGCCCCAAACTGGGAATGAAACAGAACAGAACACAGACCACGCAGGTGAAAAGAATCCCACTCAGAAATGCATTTGGTAGGACCGGCTTGAGGCTTTGGGAGCTCCACAGCATTGCAGCGTGCACGGAACACTCCAGTGCATACAGAGCTCCTTCAACCCAAGCATCAGCCTCAGTGACAACACATCCTGAGATAAACAGGAACAAACTTGCAATAAGGACTCTCCTATGGGAAGAGGTGCTCCTGGCTGAGGCTGCAGAGATGATGCCCAAAGAGCATCCTCATGAGCAGAGAGCTCTCTGCTCCCTTTGATCTCTGCAGGAGTCCAGGGTGCTATGAGCCTTTTCAAGTCCCATTTTCCCCTAATGCCTGGATACTGCAAGATCCTTTTTCCATCCCATCCTGGCTTCTCTCCACCAGCTGCATTTGCTTATCCACACTTTTAAACATGAAAATGGGACCCAAACTGCTTCCTTCCACTTGTTTTTTCCCAACTTCACATAGAGCTTTTTAGGATTCTGAAGTACAAATAGTTTCTGTACTTTAAATATCCCATGACGTGCAGACTGACAAGTGGAGAAGAATCAGTAAGGAAAAATGTAAGGAGGTTTCTGGCTGTTGCTGAACATCTCCACTTGCAGTAGCTGGCCCTTTAGTCACTGCATTCCTTTTCAGTATATTTTAAACTGTGGTAACTTACAATAGCTCGCTTTTTGTTTGTGACAGAAACGTAAAATATCAACAACAGATTGGTTTTAAATATTTGAACAACATACACTGTCAAAATATGTGCCTGGAAAAAACTGAACTAAAAGGCTGGGGCTCTGTGTCTATTGAAGCCAATGGTTGCACTCACCTTACCTTTCACAGGCACAGCTTTAAGGCCAGAAGCAGACCCCATGCAAGAAATACCGAGGAAGATGTACACTTGTCTCTCCTGTACCACAGCCAAAGGCCTGGGGAAAAGCTCTGCCCCTGTCAGATAAAATACCATTCCAGTAAAGGCTGTATTTAAGCATGATTTGAACCAACTCATTTGATTATCATGCTGGATCAATACTCTCTGCGAGGAATGCCTAACGAAATAATCATCGTGCTCCCAATGCCAGTCAGATGTGTAGATTTATCCTCATCACGGCCAATGACAATTAGTTTCATCTTTCTAGGTTAGAAACAGATACTAGAGGAGTTTAGCAACTTAGTACCAATGAAGCATGGAAAATACCCTCCTGGGATGCCAGCATAATTGGCAAAGATTAATTGTTTAAGAAACAGAGAGCAGCATATGCAAAGCAGCAAAAAAAGAATCACCGACAGCTTAATATTATGGAATAATAGTAGGTTTAAGGGGCTGATTTAGAAATAAAGAGCCATCTGCCAGGAAAACAAAAGGTACTATCACTTATAAAGCATAAGTGACACGCTTCCTAGAGATGATTAACTCTGAAAGGGAGCAGGTCTGATCCTTTAACCCAACCCAGCACTGAGAGCAACAGAAAACAGCACTTTGAATAAACCAGTGCTGTGCAGAATTTGGGAGCAATCAATCTAAAAACCAGGTTCAGACCAAAGTGCCCGAGTAAAACAAAATCCAAGGATGCTCTAAAATGCATTTCTACTCCTGATCTCTACTTTAGGCACAGAAAAGAGTATCAGAATGAAAAAAGACAGCTGAAAATCCATCGTAGAGGCTCAGTGCTTGTGAAAACTGGCCCAAATGAAAGGCAAAGGTCCCCCACTGCATGGCAGCAGCTTCATGTGTGTGAACAGATCCAAGCTCCACTTAGGAGTAAACTGAGACATTTTGTATTCCCATAGCACATTCCAGCCAGTAGACTGAGATGATAATATTCACACTGACTCGCTGAAATGCAGCTACTTCTGGTGTGGAGTAACTAATTTGTATAGCAGGGTACACCAATATGATCCAACATTTTAAGTACTATGAATTAAAGCAACTTACCAATGGGAACAGGAGACAGAATGTGCACTAGGTGGAACAGAGCTCTCTGCACTGGCATTTGGCCAGGCCAGCTGGACCAGGCTGCCTTGTCTTGCAAAGAGAGAGCAGGATTTGCAGGGACCAGGCGCGGCCAGGACCTTGGCTTGGCAGCACATCCAGCAGGAGCTCTGCGCGCCCATCGGATGGATCCCTGGACCGCAGCCTCCATCCCCAGGGAACCAGGATCCTCTCTCACAAGTGACTGTAAAGATCTCTGCTGCATTGAAGTTATTTGGCTCAGTTTTCCTTTGTTTTGTCATCGTTTATTTATCTTATTTCCAGATGATCTCGAAATACAGGGAGCATCCTCAACTACTGCTCTATAAAATACAGAAGCCACCACCCTCTATTTTTCCCTTATTAGAAGGAGCAATATTGGGAAATTCCTGGGTAGAACCTGCTTCAAAATCAATCATTGGAGTTTCTCCCCCAAGATGTTTTGTATTATGGGCTATTCAGCAACCACTATAATTTCTCTTTAAAAAGAGGCAAAGATTAGGCTAATCAGAACAAAACAACAAAATCTCCCTTATTGCCAGCAGCAAGAAAGGAAACTGGAAAGATAAGAGGGCGAGAAAGTGTCAAGTCTTGCGCTATGTCAATTAGAAAAGCAGTTTGCTCCGCACCACATCCCTCCCCTCCCACCAGAGCTCAGCAGTCGCCCAGGAAAAAAGGGAAAAGGATGAAAGAGCCACTTTCCATCGCCCCTTTTCTGTCAGTACAGACCTCTCTAACAATGGAAATGGGCAAACGGGTGAGAGGCGATTTGTGGTGCTTAAGCACTGGTGGAGAGGGGAGAAGTGCTGGTGTGTGGGGCAGGGGGAAGGAAAGCCTGGATGCTCAGAGGGTGGGAGGAGGCAGAACCACACACACACACACCCCCCCAAACTCTTGCTGGGTGCAGACAAGCCTTAAACAAGACACCACACACATTCACAATCTGCTGCAGGCTGCTGCCTGCACCCCCACATTAACTTCCAAGCACCAGCTTCAGTCTTTCCGAGGCATAAACCGCTAAGTTCCTGCTTGTGGAAGTGTGGATGAGGGGATGAGGGCAGGAGTGAGTTGCGCAGGGCTCCACGGAGCTGGCAGCTGGGCATCAGCAAAGAGCAGGCAGCGATTCCTGCTCCAAAGCATCCCTGCTGCCAACAACATCTGCCGGGTGCCCCCAACGGAGCCCGAACACGGGGCTGAGCCAGGTGACACTGATACCGCCCGCCACCGGAGGCAGGACCAGCACGCAGGGATGCCCGGAGGCTCCCGCTGGGATGGAATGAGCCCAGGGAAGGGTAAAACAAAACCGCCGCAAAACCCAGCACGGAGAGGGGAAAGCAGAGGGAAATGCCATTGCAAAGCAGAGCTGAGCAAGGAGGTACAGTGGGGAGGAGGATCTCAAGAACCACCTCATCTCTTCACAGGGAAGTTTCTGATGGAGAACGAGGGACCCTTGCTGCGATGGGGAAACTTCCCGCTGTTCCCCCAGGCAGATACAGCCCCTCGGGGCTGTGCTCCAGGCACCGCTGCAAAGTGGCAGCGTTTTCCTTTATTAAGCAGAGCTGTCACTGTTTCAACTGCTCTCCTGAAGCCTCCACACTTCAGAGGAGTGTTTTACAGTCTGATGCAAGCAAAGGCAGCGACGCTCCGGCTCCCCCCGCACCGCAACTCATCATCCTCAGAAGGGGCAGATCTGACAGGTCCCAGCGGCGGCCGCCTGCCCGCAGCCCCGCTCCGCTGCTCCTCTCCCTGCCTTCCTCGTTCCCAGCTCTTACCCCACACATCCCACATGCAAGCACCTGGAAAACCCTTTGTTTCCCCCCCAAACAAACCCACGGGTTCACCCTCTGGACCCCCCTTGCCCAGCGCCTGCCAGCGCCGCTCCCTCCTCCCACGCCCCAGCCATGCACACCCTCCTTCCTTTCCTTTAAAATTCCTCTTTTGCTCAGCAGTTTGGGAATGCCGAGTCCATAAAATGGCTACAGAGTGATCAATGGTTTCAAGGACAGGGAGTAAAGGAGGAGTCAGGAGATAGGACGGAGGCTTATTTCCCTGGCAAACTACTGCAATAAGAGGAAAAGAGAAAGACATAGCTACCTGAACTCACCATTCCTGATCCATCCCTTAGCCACTGCATCTTGCTTCTGATGCTGTCCTTATTATCAGAGAGGGGAAGGGAAAAAAATCCCTACTGCCTGGTGAGGGCTGGCAGGAAAAAAAAGAAGCCCCCCACCCCCACCCGAGCCTGGAGCGTTCAGGCAGACATCCCTCAGCCCGGCAATCCCGTGCTGTCAGCAGCACGGTTTAGTGGCAGCCTCCTCGCTACCTGAATTGTAGTTATTTATTTCAGTCACAGACCCAGGGCTTTGTGGGGAGGGGGATGTCCTGTTCCTTCCCCTTGCCGCGCTTCCAAACTCTGCAGGAGGGAAGGGAACGAAAGGGGGGACCTAGAGGAACTTGGGGAGGGTCCTAGAGGGATCTTGCACACCCCTGCCCGTGGTAGGTCACTCTCATCCCCAGTGCTACTACAGGACTCCCGAAGCTGCAGAGCCGGCACCTGCCTCCATGCTCCTCCAAGGGCAGGGAATTTTGCTGAACCTGGAAGGGCAATAAATGCTCTCAGCTCTCCGCGTGCAGGGTAAGTCCCTTTCCCACTGAAACTAAAACCCCAGCCTGTACCAGTGCAGGGCTATCCCCCCCCTCCCCCCCGGCAGCCACGCTCCACTCCACATGGCCAGCTTTAATCCCCTGCCCGCTCCCCTTGCCTTTTGCTGACTTTCTGGTCAGAGCAAGGAAACAACAGCCCCCTGCCCAGCTAGGAAAGACAAGACAGGCATTAAGCGTTCATCATCCATACAGCCACCCACCACGCCGGGGTACAGGAGATGAGTCTGTCTGGCGCTGGTTAGAAGAGGCGGCGATAGCATATGGGATGTGCACAGCCAACTGGAAACAGGACTGAATCCTCCCAGTTCCTCCAGCTGGGACACGTGTGTCGACATGGTTCTCCCCATCTTACAGAGGAGACATGGAGACACAAAGGAGTTGGCCAAAGTCACTCCAAGAGGCTGTTGCGCTGCCGCCGCAGTCCTCTGCCGTCCTGCTGGAGCCGACTGCCCGCAGGAAGGGGCGGCCCATGGCAAGGACTGACACACACCTGAACACAGCCAAAACACCCCAGCAGCATCTCCTCTCTGGCGGCTGATGCAGCGAGCTTGAGAGGCAGGGGAGCACAGGTACAAAATGTGGAGACGTGGGAAATGGCTGACATCCTGCTCTGGGTAGAGAAGCCACAGCCAGGACACACTTATGCTGGATTATCCTGTGTAAGGATTCAGTTTTACTGCAAAACCCTCGGAGAAGCTACAGTCTTTTCTAACACATTTGCAGAGGATTTAGGGTTGTGTTTGAATGGGGTTTTCTCCATGCAGTCCTGCCTCAAGGGCAGGAAAGCATCCAAATCTCCTGCTCCGACCTCCAGAGGAGGCAACATTCTCCCTGCAGCTGGAGATCGTGAGTCAGGAAGCACCGTGCAGCTCCTCGTGACTGCCGCTTTCTGCTGGTCCTGCACGGAGCGAGCAGAGCCCGCGTGTCTTCACTTATCTATAGAAACAGGACAAAGGGGTGGGATGCTGCCCAGCATCTCTGCACTGCTGGGGCCCCATGTAGCCTGCTCTAGTTAAATCAAGCCATATCCCATCACCTTTTAGATCAGCACTGACAGCCATCATTATTCCCTGAGATGCTGACAAAGGAGTCAGGAGCCAAACCCTTCTAGACATCCAACTCTGGAATTCTGCCCAGGTTTCCTTTGTTAAGTGACAGAAACCCCAGGTAACTTATTCACATCCAAAGGAGGACTCTTGTCTGAAAATCCCACCTCTGAAAAGCATTCTGGAATGGTATCAGCCTGGGTCTGCTCCTACCTTCCTTCCCAGGAGTGCCCAGCCTCCCACTGCACGTGTCATCCACATCTCTGCAGCCCTGGTTTTCACAGGGCTCACAGGTACATCATCTGTTTGGACGTCAGTCAGATCCACTGCAACTTCACCAGCTCATTCGAAAGCTGTAAGGCTTGAGGAGAGCTGGGACAGAAGAACTGACAACCACACATTCCTAATGCACGGGGCATTGTGTCCTTCAGAAAGTTGGCCTATAAACAAAAGCAATGATCAGATTATCTGTAACTGAAGGGCAAATGTTTCTTTCTAAAGGAAATACTAAGTGAAAGATGCCTGTTACTCTCAAGCACACACACTAATAGTACAACGAAGACTGTTACACACAAGATCATCTTTAAAACACACACTGCATCATTCCAGTAACTCCACTAACATCAAAGTTACACTCCTCTTAACCTTGCAATGCAATGCAAATGGAGGGAACAGTTGTCTGGCACATCCCACGCCACTGCTCTAATTGTAAAGCAAAGCTAGAGGAGGAGGAGGACAGTTTTTGTTGAGGCTTGTTACACACCAACAGAAGTTACTCTGATTTCTCTCCTCCTGCTGTCAGCTGCTGCTGAGGCCTGTCAATAAGGCGAATGTCCTCCTGGCTCCACCTCCTGCTCCTTGTTTATGCTAAGCTGATTTGAGAAGTAAACCAAAGGTTGCCATGTTCATTCTTGCTCTCTGCAATGGTGACAAAAGGCAGCAAGGGCCAGAGATTAGCCAAATCCCTGCATCAGCATCAGTCTGCGCTCGAATCCAACCTTGCCCAGCCCAGCAATTCTCTCTGGCACATACAGTCTCAGGAAGAACCCAGCTGTGTTTCCCCTACACTGAGTTTTCACTGCAGGCTCCTGCCCTGGGACTCAGCTGTGGCTTCTGCTATAAATGATAGTGAATAGTTCAGTATTGCTTGAAATAATTGGAGGCAATCCCTCTATTTCTATAAAGGCACTAAGGCAGGTAACAGAAGGTCCTTTTAGCTGTCCCTTCCCCACCCCTCCACTGGCTATGTGCAGGGGGGATGCCCCACAGCTCCCAGGCCAAGGGGGCCATCCTATGTGACTGCAGACGAGGTCATGCCAGATGATGGGGGGACCCCACTTTGGGCTCTATTAAGTGCATATGAGCAGAAGGACACTCACTATCACACCACACTACTGAAAAGGCAAAAAGTCATCTCCATCCCTGTACCTCATCCAGTATATTCAGAGTCATGTAAGGCATACACCTGAGAGCTCAACATGCCCACTGACATCCACTGTCTGATCTAATACCTGCAGACATCCCCACTGCTCTCCCACAATTACTCGCTACTGTGCTGCATTATTGCAGGGTAGTTCTCAGTGCAGATCCCTACTTTTGGGATCCCACACTTGATGGTTCATTTTCTTGCACCCTGCAAGAGCAGCAAAGGAAGCATAGCAGCATTATAGGGTTTTACCTGTCTCTAATCTCTTTTCTTGACTGTACTGTGTTACCGTATCACCACTCAAATCTCCTTTAGATCTTCAGGACCTTCTTTCTTTAATCCCACCATAAGGATACTGCTATAAACTGCTCTCTGGATGTGGAAAACTTTGCCACATCCAGAGATGTGGCACAGCAGGGGAGGGAGAGATGCTTCTCTTCCTCTCCTGCTGCTGCCTTCACAAGGGCATTTCCTTTCCTTTGCTCTTCACCCACTGTCTCTCCTCCCTAACCACCATGCTGACTGCAGGCATTGGAGAACACCCCCCAGCAGACACTTCCCCATCCAAATTCCAGCCTCATTCAAGCAGAAGCCCAGGAGTGCTCTTTGGAGAGCTCCATCACACAATGGTTATTTTACTGCAGATGTTCTTCAGCACGTATTAGAGAGCACAGATACGTCCTCACAGCCTTTATCTCTATTGAAGTGCAAAGAAAAGGCACCAAATCCTACAGGTTAATTAATGGGAAAGGAGGGGAATCTGTCTAACCTCTACTCAGAATTATGCAGCCTGGCTTTATAAACCAATCAGCCATGTTACACAGCTAGGAAATATGTACCTTCCTGCAGGAAACAGCCTCAAACCCTGTGGAATACTTGCATAATGACCCAGTGCTTCTCAGATTAGCACAGCAATAACACAGAGCTTCAGGCTCCTGCAAAGCATATTATTATTTATGGTACATTACAAGATAGTTTGTTTGTTCTTTAATAGGAGATGACATATTCAGAAGCTCCAGATACAAGTGTCCTCCTGAACCAACTCTGACACTAAGATCATTTCAGTCATAAATTCTAGGACTTGGAACAAGTGCAAATCCTTTGCTCTGATGTAAGCAATGGGGATCATCATCTTATACCCCCACACAGGGTATAAGATGATGATCTCCCTCGTGCAGATGCAAACGAGAGGCATTAAGGTCTTCTCTTGACTTGCCTACTGTTACACATCCAAACAGCAACAGGGACAGAACAGGGAGCCCAAACTTGTGTGTCTCTGCCCCAAACCACCTCTTCAGTCCAAACCAGCTACATGCACATACACATACACAAACTATAGTTAGTTGGAACTGGATGATCTTAAGGTCCTTTCCAACCCTAACTATTCTATGATTCTCATTTAATTCTGTATATTTGGCATTACTCATTAGCCAGTGTATTATATTTAGCCAGTCAGAGCAAGCAGACACTGGCCTAGCTCCAGGCAGAAGTGTGCATCACATGCAGCTTGCTCCTACAGCAAAGGAGGTAGAAAATGGGATGGCCGTAGCCACACTGCCCACAACTCTCCTCAGAGGGCTGCTTGGTTTGATTTCACTGGCAGAACAACAGCTTTGACTTCTGAGGGGATGAAAACACACTGTAACGCTGATGAAAGGCCCAGTGTGTCTGCCTGGTTTTAACAGCAGGTTGTTATGAGGTAAGCTGTTGAGCTGACAGCAGAGGTCCTCCAAGCACCCAGACATCCCCTTCCTGTGGTCCTGAAGCCTTGGGAAGGCAGCAAACACTAAACCCCGTTGCACCCCCCTCCAGACCCACTCCCTGCCATGCAGCCCCATTGTTTGCATCTTGTTTACTACTCCCTCTTCCTCATCAGCACCTGACGGGACTACTCATGCCTCAGCCCATTTGTTTTGCTAATCTCTTGCAACTTCTTCCACCAGTGGCATTTTCACCCTCCCACACCTGATTTCATTAAAACACCGTGGTCTGTTGCCAAGGAATATGTTCTGTTGCCAAGACCTCTGCTTAAGAGACAATAATTCATAACCTGCAGTCTTTGGCGGTGAGGAAAGCACCCCAGTTCAGATCCCAGTTCAGATTCCCAAGCCTGGCACAAGGCTCTGCAGCATCAGTCTCCTTCGTGTCCATCTGTCACTAGCACTGCCCTAGTTCTGCTTATTCAGGGAAAATCCTATGGAGATTAAAAAAAGACATAAACCTAAATTTGACAAAGAAAGAGCTTTACAAGCAGCACAATGCTCATACAGAAATCCATTTTGTTTATGTACTTGGAGATCTGCAGCCATAAAAGGAGTATTTTTAAGAAAACTAGAGCTTAGTATTACTATTCATGAGACTATCTCCAGGGAAACAATAGATGCGCTCAGGCATTCTAAGGTCAGCAGGGACTAGCAAAGCCATATGCCCTGTAACTGTGCTCCTTCCTCTTGCCTGGAAGGATGCTCCCTTGCAGGACACAAGGGCCCATGGCATAGCCTTGCCTCATCTCCTAGGAGCTCTTACAATCTTCCCCATACACAACCTCAAAAGCAAGTGCTCCTGTCTGTCCCAAACCACGTGGGGACCTCACTAGAGCTGGGTGTCTTCAGACAAGGCATCCCAACCTGGTCCTACACCCACAGACATGCCCCAAACCCTGGAGCAGAAATGCTTTTCCTCCCTCGGAGGCATCTGCACCAGCATAACCCACTGTGGTGAGACGGTCACAGTGTGCCCCAGCTGGGGCAGAGCTCTCACTGAAGTCCAAAGCATTGTTGCTTGGACACATTTTACAGCTTGGTTCTCACTAAACAACGCATGTGCAGAAGGTGAGGAGATTGCTCTCCCAAGACCTCTCATCAGGCAGGTGAAGGCTTAACAAGCAGGTCACATTTAGGTTATGGCCACAGTTCATCATCAAAATGCCTTGAGTGATGCAGAGAAGTCTTTTATATCTGTTCACTGCTCTTCTAGTTCTATTATTTAATACAAATACCATGTCCTGTGGCCCTGGATGCTAAGCTTAAGCAACTCAGTTTGCAGCTGTGTTTTCATGGCTTCAGTTAGTCTGAGTTACAAATACACAGTACGAGACTCTCTTACTGTGTAAGGTGTGCAGGGAGAAGCACAAACTGGAGTAGGGATGGCTCCTGGAGCAGCTGAACCTCAGCCTTACAAACACAGGGTGTCCAGTGATAGACACCCAGGACAATAAGGAGAGTTTTGACCTTCTCTAGATGATGTCTATTGAGTCCTTCCATGTATGTTTGTCTCTTGTGCTTGGGTCAGGTCACTCTCCAGGTTTTTAGTGCCCTCCTGCACATCTCCTTTGCTCTCCCATGCCTGCCATCAGCTGCAGCAGGCAGGGCACAGCTGGGTGATGAAGCAGGCAGGGAAAGGAGCAGCTGGGACCAGCCCCAACCTCACCACAAGAGCTCCTTGTGCTGGAGCAGCATCTGCAGCTCAGCTCAGCATAAGAAAACCTCTTTGTTGAGTCCCTTTATTAACTGGGACTATTGTCTTTCAGAGTCAGGAAAGTTACCCGGAGAGATGCTCTCCTTCAGTACTTGAGGCTACTAAAACACCATGAGGCTTTGCTCCTGAGAAAGCACTGCCTTAAGTCACCCTCTGGAGTCAAAATAATGGCAGAGAGACTCTTCCCCACTCACCATCCACAGAGGGATGTAAATTCACCTGATAAACACGACGGCAGACTGAGGGCTGCAGCTCTCCAGACACACTGAATGTGCTACATTCATCCTCAAGACCCCTCTAAGTCACTGACACAGCCAGTCCATGGCTCTTCCCCACTGAACTCAATCTGCAAAGGAAAGTTTCAAAGTTGTTTCATTCACAAAAGGATACAAAATTCACTTTCTCACATTGCCTTTCTTTCAACTTCCACCTCCATTCACTTCCCTAAACCTACAACTCCTTGCTGGTGTCCTTTGAAATCACTAAAACTCATCTGCCTCCAATAATTACTAACTCAACGGTTTAATTCCAAATGAAATGAGATCCCTCTTGGGTTTGTTTTATTATTGCAGAGGAAACAGCCCATAGGCTCAAAGAGTCTCTGCCTTGCCAGGAAGAAAGCAGTGAGAAGAGGTATTGCTCTCCTGCTGTTCCCATGTCTTTCATTTCTACACTGCCACACGCTATGATACACCGCATCAGTGCAGCCGGGTGTGCAGTAACATGAGGAGACAGGCAGATCCGGGAGGAGCCAGAGGTTTCCCCATGGAAGCCACTTCACAGCAGGGATACTCAACAGCAAATACAGGTGTAAAACACAGACAAGGATCATCTAACATCTTCAAGAGCATTTATCATCTCAAGTCATAACCATCAGAAATCTACAGAGGTCAGGTCTCAGGAGCAGTTATAAAACCACAGTTAAATAAAGGGGTTAAACCCAGCCACAGCACTGCTTGGAAAGCCTTTCTGTAGAAAACCAATTTCTTCATTAAATACACATCCCCACACACATACAGAGCCATAAATACGTAGCATTCCCTCCCTCTAGTGGCTGAAGGCTTAGAAACTAAGGATGGAAAATGACCCTGCAGTTCCTGGAAACAAATGGAGTTTGTCCCAGCTTGTGTTCCCTGAAACCCCTAGGGAGCCAGCAATCACCCCAGCAGGTGAGGTACTGGATGGTTTGGAACAGCATGCAACAAGCTGGTATCTGTTCTCACTACACACCAATGGGTCGTTGCTCCCCAGTCTCTTACTCACGTGCATTCAGTTTTCTTCTCCACAACATTCCGCTTCATGAGGCTAGAAGTTGTTAATGCTCCGTTGCCAAGAACATACAAGAGCCACTCCACACTTATTCTCACCGTGTCATCCCACACCAGTCAGTCTGCCAGGTCTGCTCACACGTCAGCATGCTTGTAGTAAAGCATGAGGCATAAAGAAAAGCCACCCTGAGGAGGTCTGACCACACAATGGTGAGGCATCCCAAGTGCATAACTTGAGATGATATAACACAAAAAGATCCATAATACACTGTTTCTGAATAGGCTCATCTTTGTGCTAGTACTGCTCGAGGGTTTGTAAAGCTCACCAAAGACTGAGCTCTGTACCACACCTCAGGTTCCCAGGTTTGGTTACACAGCTTCTCTATTTATAGGAGAGGTGGGACTTGCTTTCTCATAAGCTTTCTGCCACTCAACCCACCCTCTAAGGGTAACCAGTATGGTACATGGCCTTCACTTCCAATAAACAGGTATTTTTTAGAAGGACAGCATTCTTGGAGGGAATGCAGCGCAGCAATACCAGGTCAAGAGAGCTCTTTTCCACTAACTGCAGTACAACCCTACCATTGCTTTTATTTTAGTCGCACTCAATAACAGGCATCATTACATCAGCACAAAATATGTGTGTGGGCACAAACGCTGGATGAATACTCTCAACAGCAGCAAAAATGTTCATATGAAAGGCAAGGGAGAAAGGAAGAGAAAGGTGAGGGATGCTCTCCAAGCGAGTTGGTGGGTTTGATTCAAACCTAATGCTTGCAGATATTCTTTGCTGTTCCCAGGCTTACATGCCAGTCAGGAGTGTATTTGGGTCTTTCCAACAGCCTTGGGAAAAGAGGATGAGTTTGAAGTGGGAAGGGCTGAAGCTCTGCACAACCAGGAAAAGAACATCCCAAAGGAAAATCTGTTTGGACCTTTCCTAGTGCAGGTTAACAGAGCTCCCCACAAGCCACCACTGTCCCACTGCTCCTGAGCTAACACACTGTGACAAGCCTGCCTGGGGCTTCTGAAAGATCAGTCTCACTGTATGACCATAATCATTTAAGCACTGGCTTTTGAAGTGGATGCAAACCAGAACACATTCACCCAAGCAGATGCCTATGAGAACCAATGGGACAGGCAGATGTTAAGAAACACATTTATGCCAAAATCTCATTAAACTATGTTTAATCCAAATCCCATTAAGCTGCACTGGCCTCTTCATGCATCTCCTTCCCAGCTACTCATGACCACAACAACCAGGCCCATGCTCTGCCCTTGAGAGCCATTCTCTGCCATTTGGTACTTCGATTGGCAGTGAAGCTTGTAATTAGGTCCCAAATGTGCCACAACATCACTGCTGAGTACAAGGGATTAGAAAGAGGTAAAGACTTCAAGCACCCATGTGACGTGAAGTCAGAACATCATCTACTGCCTTCTGGGGTGCTAAATATACCCATACTTTACTATATACTTGTCTACTTAGCTATCTCAGAGCAGTCTGCATCAGTTCCTAAAGAAGGCAGTTTGCTATTTATATATAATGTGCTTAGCCATTTTTGTCACTGAAGTTGCACAGATATATTCTACATGGGACTTTTCATCCTTCTAAACTTCAACACAGGAAAAAGCCACGCTACAAACTAATCTGCACAGGTTCTTCTAAAGGGATGTTGTCAGGAGGGATGCGTGTCCTAATGCCTCTGAGACTCTTAATTCCTGTAAACTGACAATTCCAACCACGTTGAGAATGTGGCATGAGAAATAAGTAATGGAGGCAGCCATTTAAGTTTTCCTGTATCCCATCTACAAGAATGGCAGATTGTTGTGGCTTACTCTGGATTTTCACAAAATAAAGGTGTACATGGACTTGCTTGAGAAAAAGATACGCAAAGTTACTTGCACAAGCCAGGTAAGCCTCACTGCAAGATCATCTTTTCCATATTTTCCCCAAATCTAAACCTGCTGGGAACACGACAAGCAGACACATAGATTTCACATGCTAAAGACAACCACTGAGACTCCTGAAAACCTCAAAGGCACAGTGCTTTTACACTGGGTGTGTGGCTTTTGCTTGCTTAAACTGCCAAATGGGAGCTCAAATGGCATTAAATCTGAAGGGGGCCTATACGGATGGTGGGGAGGGACTCTTCATTAGGGACTCTAGTAATAGGGCAAGGGGTAATGGGTTAAAACTTAAACAGGGAAAGTTTAGATTAGATATAAGGAAGAAATTCTTTCCTGTGAGGGTGGTGAGGCACTGGAATGGGTTGCCCAGAGAGGTTGTGAGTGCTCCATCCCTGGTGGTGTTCAAGGCCAGGTTGAACAGAGCCTTGGGTGCCATGGTTTAGTGTGAGGTGTCCCTGCCCATGGCAGGGGGTAGGAACTGGATGATCTTAAGGTCCTTTCCAACCCTAACTATTCTGTGATTCTAAATCCATAAAGTACACAATGCTGCACTGGGAACTATAAATGCAGCCAGAAAACTCCCCTGAGTGTGCTGGACCAAGCCAGGCACTTGCCATTTACTCCCTGCATCCTGCTGGGGTACTTCTGGTTTTGAAGGCGTGGGTTTGAGATGTACAGGACTATTTATAAAACTCAGTTTTTCTTAATGAAGCCAATATAAAAATAGCCTTTTGGGAAGAGCAGACAAACTGTAGAGACATCGCCAAAACATTCCTGTGTGAAGTGAAAAGGTGTGAAATAACATGTTCTAAAAAAGAAACGTGTGGCTCATGTTTTACTCTGCTTCCACTATGCAGCCATATGTTGGCTGCTGTGTTCTATTAATAAACTCAGTGCTCTGCCATCATCCCACTTCGTGTCTGGATAAGCACGACTGGTGCACAGTTTTGGGTACATAAATACTTACTGCTGGTACCTTCAGTGGATAGCAACGCTCCGGTGGCAGCTCTGCCATAATGAGAATTTGATTAAGCCTCCTGTAAACCATTCTATTAAGAACACACTGATCCCATAAAAACCACAAAAGGGAAAAGGAGGGGGGGCTTCCTCCGTGTCTCTAAATGGCTCATCTCTCACTAATACACAGGCCTTTCACCATAAAGACAAATAAAAACCATACAGAACTTCCTCCAGCTTTGACTTAAAACCACATCTTGGGTCGCACATCCCAGCTCCAGGCTGGCACTAAGCAACACCAGCACAGAAGGTAACAGGGTACCTGGGAGGTGCACCTCACTGGCAAACAGCAGCTCATGACTCATGCATTGGGCACTGCAGGATTACTGCAGCCATTTCTTCTTTCAAATTGAAATGTCCATGTTGCATGGCAGCTCACTGCTGAAGTTCCTGGCACACAGATGCTCTCGCTTTCAGCTGCACAACCTTAGTTACTTCGGTCGTACATCAAAAGGGGCAGCCAACAGATCAATATTAAATGTGAACTCAGGAGCCAAGAGAAAGCTTCAGGGAGACCTTAGAGCAGCTCCCAGTGCCTAAAGTGGCTACAGGAAACCTGGAAAGGGGCTTTGGACAAGGGCCTGTGGGGACAGGCTAAGGGGAATGGCTTTAACCTGCCAGAGGGGAGACTGAGATGAGCTCTTAGGCAGAAGCTCTTCCCTGTGAGGGTGCTGAGGCGCTGGCACAGGGTGCCCAGAGAAGCTGTGGCTGCCCCATCCCTGGCAGTGCTCAAGGCCAGGTTGGACAAAGGGGCTTGGAGCACCCTGCTCTAGTGGAAGGGGTCCCTGCCCATGGTAGGAAGTTGGAACTGGATGAGCTTTGAGGTCCCTTTCAACCCAAACCAAGCTGTGGTTCTATGATTAATTCTTTTCTGCCTCTCCCCCAATCCATTTTTACATATCAATGTTATTTTTAAATTTAACAGCAGCCTGTGTCCCCATCCCAGATGGGGCAGCTCCTGTGAGACTCCAGGCATTCTTTGCTCCAACTGATTTCAAGCCTACATAAACCAGAGTGAGCAGCAGGACTGAGCTCTGGGGGCTCTTAAGTATTCACTTCTTTTTGTGATATTCTTAATGCTGAATCCTGTAAGACCTCAAAATCACTTTATACTCATTTACAGGAATTACACACAATATTCACTTGCTCTGTCACTGAAATGGAGCTGCTTGGTGAAGGCAGCTGTTATTTCTTAGCCCACACAAATACCATACAAGAGATGAAGCCCCAAAGTAAAGAACACTCAGATGCACATTGTGCCACAGCCGGCATAAAGCACTCAGATATTAAGGCAGGTTTAGGCTGTGGAGGTTTTCTATTTGGAGTTTTGTTTTGGATTTTAACAAGCTTTCCATAGAAAATGTTCAGTTTCAGCTAAAACCTGAAAGCAAGGTGTGTTCAGAGCATTAAACCTTCCTGATTGTTCTAATTTGAGCCTACACCCTCATAAAAAAGGAGTATCACAGTAGCAGAACTGGATAAGAAAAGCCTGGGTGCATACTGGTCCATCACTGCTGGGTGAGGGAACAGGAGAAGATTGGGAAAGTGTCTTACTGGACATTGCAGTCCTACTGGCTCCAATGGGAGTTTTACATCTGGATTTATGGCAAACCCCCAAAATGGTGTATTGCTGCTGTGCTCATTCTATGGCTCTTGGTTTAATGGCATATGATGGGCTAGGGTGCCAGCAGGGATATTCCCAGGGGAATATGCACCAGCAGGACTCACAAATCCCTGGCAATCCTGCAGAGCTCTGCAGTTATAGTATGTGGGAGCTTCATGCTGGCCCTGTTGCTCTTGGGGGTCTCCAGTAACTCCAAGCCTAGGAGCACCACAGGAGCACAAAGAACATTAGAAACCAGTCCCTTCTCAACCATCCTGGATGAGATGAGCAATCCTGGTCCATTCCCATCTACTGCCCTGCCAGGGCCAAGGCAGTGCTCCTCCTGTAAAGCTCTGCTACAAAGCAGAGAGGTATTAGTAATACTTTCAACCATCTACAGAGCTCACTGACAAAGAGTTATCCCTGAGGATCACAGAACTAAGCTTCCTGTGGAAGCCAAGGTACACTGCAAAGCTCCATAAGAAACAGGTGTTGCTCTGACTGGAGCTGTTTGGAGCATGTTGGCAGGAACAACAGGGCAGTTTATCCTTGATGAAATTCCTTTCTTTTTTTTGGCCTCTTGCTTTATTTGTTCCCTCAAGGGGATTAGTGCTTTCTTGAGCTAAAACAGACTATTGAACCCTGAAAAATCAGTGTACCTGAAGCTTACTGGAAAACTACCTCTGGTATGTTCCTACACTACATTGACTGTGCTGCATACGCAGTATTTCAGCACATTAAATCGCTTCTCCCTGAAAGCTCTTCTCCCACTGAGCCTGTTAATTGTTTCTGCTTTTAAAAGTTATTAGTTGGGTATAGATGCTGGTTTAATAACCCCTGAGACTCTAAAGCAGGTATTGGATAAGCACTAGCAACAAAAGCCTCGCTGCACCATCCATTAAACATGACTTGGGAAACCACCACTGCCCCCAAAGAGAAGAAAGCATCAGCTCATTCCTCATCTTCCCAGGACATTGCCTAATAAGGCCAACTTCTGCCCCAAGGCAGGGCTTCACCCAGCTCCTCCTGAAAACAAACCAGCTCCCTCACTGACATGAGGGCACCATGTACAGTGCTCTTGGACATGGTGATGGACAAGGCTGCACCCTCAAAGCATCTTCAATCACTATCTGTGCACAGATACTGCTACCTGGGTAGGTAGACAGGAGACACTAACATCATCACAGAGCAGCTGCCAAAAAGGCAGCGTCAAACTTCGGTGTTACAGAAGCACTTTCAGGCTGAGAACATGTCCCACAACTTCACTTTCAGGATCTGAGCCAAGCTTTGGGAATCCCAAATCATCCCTGGGCTCTCACTGCTTCTCCCACTCCTGTCTGTTTTCTCAAGCTGCTCTCACAGAGACAAGAGATGCTGTTCCCTTTAATAAGGCACATTCCAGCAAATCAACAAGTACTTTTCCTTCAACAAGGCTCTTGCTCCTATTCCCAGATGTGCATTCATGTACATCTCCCGCCTGCTTTGGGAATCCCATCTGAAACTGCACACCAGAACATTTTAAAGACTCATGAACTGATATGGTGGGAGGGAGAGAAGGAAAAGGAAAGCTGCCTGAACAAGGTAACGAGACAGCAGAACACATACCCCAAATGCAAACATTTCTCCAGGTCAGAAAATGAGTGAAATATATTTAAGTTCCTTTGTATCTGGTCTGAAATGAGAAGTGCCCTGGGCATGGCCATGAAAACATGCTCCCTTTCCAATTGTCTGAAGCACCAGCACCATGTCAATCTGAATGCAACTTCCTATGCCATCGTGATGCCAACACAATGGCAGCACATAGCAGGTTTCTCAGCAAGACCAAGCCCAGGCCAGAGACACAAGTCTCCAACCAGTAAATATCAGCAAATACCCCAGTATGAGAAGGGGGAGGTGAAGGAGACTTCTCCAATGTTGGCAAACACCTCCCAAGATGATTACAAGTGCGTCAAATACCTCATTATTCAGAGGAAAGCAAGAGAGGGGTTTATGGAATCCAGCCCCTGGGGTGTCTCCACTGACATTTCCTTTATCCATGACGTTAGTAGCCACCTTCCTAAAAATCAAGGCACTGATATGTTCCTATACAGAAAGGGAAGCAGGTAAACAACAGAGCATGTGTGGGCATCCTCCTCTGCTTGCCATGGCTTTCATCTGCCCACCCCGAGCTCAGTTCAATCATTTCTTTTTTAATGTCAAATAATTGATACAACCAAAGTGTCTATAGCCAAAATGACATAAAACATGAAAGCTATAAAGTCTCTTCCAAATATACCCTTGCCCTCTCATTTTGCTTTTCACCGTGTCTCTCGTGTATCAATTAAACCCATCTCCCTGTGTTCACTATGGAAATCAGACTGTCAGAACCTTGGAGCAAGCACACGGGCTCTTCTAAACAGCCAGAGATTGTGTGGTGTTTAGCTGGATGGGTTTAGCATTCATGGCATTAAAGCTGACTTCAAAGTGTTCGATACTTAAAATCGAACACACACTTTAGAACTTTTGGGGTTTGGGCCTGAGTAGTAAATGTAATACTAATGCTGACAATACACTTCAGCTACTGACATCAAGAGAAGTGGTGCTGCACGAGTGCAAGGAAACAATCAGCACTTAGTATTTCATCCAAATGTTTAATTTTTAAACACTGGGGTTGTCAGGGGTGAGGGGTATCAGTTTCAATTATTTAGGTGGTTTTACAGCATCTTGGAGGATTTCTCTTGGTGCCTTGCACTGCTCACCAAACGATGCCATATTGGGTTTCAACTTGGCTGCTCAACCAGTGAGCTGTTCAATCAAAACCTCTGGTCCTGACTACCAGTTGTGTTTGATTCCTGAGGAGGAGCATCTTCCCCTTAGCTTACACACTCCTGGGAGAGACCAAGCCCTTCTTCCAGTCCTCCTTCCTTCCTTCCTTGAGCCCTGTCACAAGGCAGTGACAAGGTAGACATGGCTCTTCCATGCCTAGCCTTCACTGACACTCTGGGTTTGACACCTCTCACAAACAGACAGGGGTTACCTCAACATCCAGCACTGTTGCCAGCAAAGCAGCATCCTGATGGACCACGCAGACATCCCAGGAGAGAGGCATGTCCAGTCCATCTCCCTCCTGGTGCTCTGATCCCTCTGGTCCCACCAGTCTCTCTTCAACCATGACAGCCACATCAGCTCTGGGAGAAGTAAATTTGACATCATGCCTTACTTCCCTCAACCCATCCCTGCTTCCATACACAGATGGCCTTGCCCTTCTCCACCTCACCAATGGCCAGAGGAAGCCAGAGGCAAAGCAGTGTCTGCTCCTCTCATTCCCCAGCACATCACAGCCTTGGGCACACTTTGTTTCCCTGACAAAACCACCAGCTAAAGGCTTTTTTTAACTGATGATGTTAAAATGTAGGAGAAGGATCTGCTGTGTCCCTGGTGAACTTGCAGAGTGGCACTTAGAAGGGCCATCCTCTCCCTGTTATCAGAGCAACATTGCCATGGATGTCACTCAGGGAATAAACACGAGCCTCGGCAATCCACTTTTACACTCACTTGCCTGTCTCTATCTAGCCTTTAGCACCCCGAATACAGGATGTGAAGTGTTAGGACAAGACATGCTGTCAAATCCTGGATACATATCCTGCCAAAATTCTGACTTTTGGAATCCAGCCTCTACTGAGATCATCTCAGACCTGCTTCTGTGCAGCAAAAGAGAGCAAGTACGTTCCATGACTGTCTGTACCATGCCTGGGGAAGGCATAGAAAGTAACACCCAAGCAGCCTGTCACTAAGGGTAAATACATTGCAGAGTGTTTTGAATCCCCCCATGCTGCCCCTTCCATAACCATGTATTTCAATGCCTCCCTGCACCAAAGGCTAGTGCTGCAAGTGCTCACTGGGGTTTTCAGAGCCATCTGTACAGACCAATCTTCACCTGGAAACAATGATATTCAAGGGGATTCTTGTTTTCCCAGCTTCTAAGAAATAGATGGGGGAGTTAATATTAGCTCTTCCAGGAATAGTTAGGTGGCTAAAAAGAGAACAAAGGTGATAAAATAGACTGCAGCAGCTGCAGGAAGGGTTTTATTTCTCCAGCCTGTCTGTTATCTCCAACAGCCTCTGCCTTTTGTTGTCAGTTGATGGAAGAGCTCAATAAAACCCTTGGGTCAGTTCTGTGATACCCACCATCAAAAGGGAATAGGATTAAATGCACATCAGCTAAAACTGGACACTGGCAGGTTTGGGTCTTTGGCCAGCTCATGTGCTTTATTAAAGAGCAGACACCACCACACANACATTAGCTAAAACTGGACACTGGCAGGTTTGGGTCTTTGGCCAGCTCATGTGCTTTATTAAAGAGCAGACACCACCACACATCCAGGAGCTGAACATCAGCATGGACACCCGGTGCTCCCCAAAAGCCCTCACTGAAAACCCCAAGGGGCTTTAGAGAACTGAACATGCACTTTGCAGCTTCCCCAATGGAGAGATGCCAACCAGAGAAACAGAGGTGAGTGTGGCCCAAATCACAGCAGGTGTAGGAACCATAAGCTCCAGTGTCATCTCTGTCCAACCAAGGTGTGCTCATCACAGGCTCCTGACGTTCCTTTTCCCTCATTTCTGATCCCACCACACAGCACTGAACGTGGGATCCCTGGGATCAAATGAACGCTGCCCTTTCTTGTGCATCAATATTCCCAATCCCTTTCAAATACAACTTCTTAACTGCTAAATTACCTGATGGCTCAATGTTCACCCTGGCCAGGAAAGAGAAAGACCCTACAAATGGAAGTGAACATGGGTTAACTCCTGCCTTGCAAATGCCCAGCTACGGCTAGGTTAGAGCATCAAAAGCCACGAGTTAAATTCCTCCTGGATGCGTCACTTGCTATGAGCTGGATAACAGTGGGGGAGCTGCATAATTTGTTTCCATTTCTGTAACTGCATTCTGCCTTTTTGGGCCACCACCAGGCCTGGCTTTAATGGCTTGCAAATTATACCCAGAAACACTCATAAACTATGCTGAAGTGCTAAAGGACTTTTTTCCCCCTTCTCAGAAACAAAGGCTTGCCCTGCTGCTGCCTTATTAAGTCTATCATGAATATGCCTGCTTGGAACACTGTAATTACAGGAATTTTAATAGGGTTTGGTTTTGTTTTAATAAGCTAAAAAAAATAGGGATCTAGAGAAAATGGAAAAAGAAAAGACCAATGGACACAAAAGAGTTTCTAGGAACCACATAAGTGTGAAGAATTGCTATTTGTGGCTCTGGATGGGGTTAACAGTGCAGGAGAGTTATTAAGCAAAGAACATTCAAAAAGCAACAGGGCTCCAAAGAAGGTATGTGGGAATCACATTGTGCCCTAGAGCCTCTTCATAGTACAAGGTAGCATTAGAGGGAGGTCTGCAGTACTGTGAGCAAAGTGGGCTTCATTGCACAGGCTGAATGTTTGAAGGTCCTCAAGAGAAGGCCTCAATGCTGTGTCCCTCATTCCTCCAAAAGTAACCAAGGAAGGCAACACCCCAGAGCAGAGCACAAGAGGCCACCTTCCAAAACACATACCAACAGCCACACAAGGAGCTTCCAAGTGCCTCCCTGTTAAGTGATACAGTGTAACCAGAACATGAGCCATAGGAACAGCAGTGAGGCTGTGGCAGACAGTCCTGACATCTGCAGACAGGCAGGTTTGCAGCACAAACAGAAGCTAGGTTCCACTCTGCACACTGTACTATCCCACAATGGAAGGGCACAGATCTTCCCAGATGAGCTCCAAAACTCAAAGCCAACTGCTGCCCCAATTTCTGCATAACCATCACATGCAGGCAGGGAACATCAGCCTGCACAGGTACGAAAGTTAATACCTGTTACAGAAGAAAACAGCTTCTTGTGTTTTTTTCATTGGCAATCAGGAGAGTTGAGAGCAAACAATGGCTTGTCACTGCTGGATCTTCCCTGCAATGGGAGCAGACCTAGGAATCCCACAAGGAAAGTGTGGATCTGATTCTGCGATGACTGTCTGATTTGGATCAGCAACCAGCAAGATACCTTTGTGCCCTGTATCTCACTGCTCCCTCAGACAAAGCTCTGCATCTATTAGCATCTGCTGCTAATAAACAAGCAGACAAGCTACCAGCTCACTGCTATTTTTGGATTAGAAGCCTGTTGTGAAAGCAAAGGAAATTTCCAGCTTTCACAAAGGCCTTTAACCTTCATTATGTGGGAAACTACCTGCTGTATATCCCCACCAGGAATATACTCACATACAGGTTCTTTAAATTACCTGAAATGCTATTAGCTTTGTTTCCACATTGGAAGCTAAAGGCTGCTGTCAGAAGAGAGAAAACAGGGTCTAAATTAACATTAGCCACAAGTGGAACATAAACCCAACTCTGCTGCTGAGCCAGTAAGAGACAGAGGAGCCATCAGTTGTTTGGTACAGGAGGCACTGAGCAGTGCCACTGGAGGCTCTTGGAACTAAGCCACATGTCTGAGGTCAGAGGAAGACGCATTCACACAGCCCATGCCATGAAACTCCTATGGAAGCAAGAAGCTCAGAAGAGGAGCAGTGCCCTGGATCATAGAATCTGACACCTTATGTCTTTACCGACAGATCTGCAAGAGAACAGTGAGGTATCACACAGGTACCACACAGCACAACACCAAAATAAGCACTTCCGTCACAATCTCAGCGTCAAAAAGCAAAGGCATTGCAGATTGCATTAGAAGGCAGCAGTGGGATGGTTCCTGTGCTGAAGACAGCACCTTGTCTTATACTGCAGGTAGCCCTGACAGTTTTCTGGCTAATCCACATACTGGATACAAATGGGCCTCAAGCAAAACCACAGATCCTTAGTAACTCTGCTTCACAATCCAGATCTCTGTTCAGTTCTCAAACCTTCTATTAGCACTGGATTCTGCCAGCACTCCAATCAGAGTGCATGGATCTCAAAGCAGGAAGGGTTTGAAGCCTGGGTCCAAGTCACAGATCACCTAAAAGTTACAGATTCATGCAAAGCTGGTTTTTCTTTCCTTTTTATCAAGTGCCAGCAGGCTGCATGCACCCAGTGCCAGCAAAATTGGAGGCAGAGGAGCATGGGACAGAGCCACATGAGCCAAACACAACACAAAAGCTCCAGCACAAAGGCCAATTTAAAGAGAGAACCCAAACCCAGCATGTTCCTTTCATTTCTATTTGAAACAAAGATGCAGTTTTCCTCTCAGTGTTATAATTTGGGGGTAGGTGGTGAGGACTGACTCAGGACTTGTGAATGCTTAAGGCTGGCAGTGCTGCAGCACTGGGGGAAACCACCATTAAATATCCTTTCTCCTCAACCCTGGAGACAATCATTGTCACCAGAGATCATAGGGCTGCAATAGCAGCAAGGAACAACCTAGAGGGGTTCTCCAGTGACATTCTGTTGCCCCCTCTGACACACACAAGCCTAAGCTCTCCTGTCTGCCCCAATGCGACCCCTTGTCCTCTCCCTTCCCTGCATCCTAGCCTCACTGTGCACAACCTGGAGCCCTGAATATTCATCCTATTCCAAACCCATCCAGGGCAAAATCTTGGAGCAGATTCTCCTGGAAGGCATGCTGAGGCACATGAAAAACAACGAGGTGCTTTTGGTGGCAGCCAGCATGGCTTCACTAAGGGGAAATCCTGCCTCATCAATTTGGTGGCCTTCTATGATGGGGCTACAGAACTGATGGACAGGAGGGGGAGGAGGAAAGAAAGAGGGGGAGGGAGTAGAAACTGGGTTTAAACCACAACAGATAGAACAGTTGATATCATCTACCTGGACTTGTGCAAAGCATTCGACACTGTCCCACACGACATTCTTGTCTCTAAATTGGAGAGACATCCATTTGATAGATGGGCCACTTGGTGGATAAAGAACTGGTTGGATGGCCGCATGCAAAGAGTTGTGGTCAATGGCTCAGTGTCCGGCTGGAGGCCAGTGCCAAGTGGTGCCCCTCAGGGATCGGGGTTGGGACCGGTCTTGTTCAACATCCTTGTTGCTGATATGGGCAGTGGGATTGAGTGCGCCCTCAGCAAGTTTGCTGATGACACCAAGCTGTGCGGCTCGGTGGATGCGCTGGACGGAAGGAATGGCATCCAGAGGGACCTTGACACGCTTGTGAGCTGGGCTGATGCCAACCTCATGAAGTTCAACCATGGCAAGGGCAAGGTCCTACACCTGGGTTGGAGCAATCCCAGGCACAGCTACAGGTTGGGCAGAGAGGAGATTCAGAGCAGCCTGCGGAGAAGGACTTGGGGGTGGTGGTTGATGAGAACATGAACATGAGCTGGCTGCAGTGTGCGCTTGCAGCCCAGAAAGCAACCGTATCCTGGGCTGTATCCAAAGGAGCGTGACCAGCAGGGCCAAGGAAGTGATCCTGCCCCTCTGCTCTGCTCTCGGGAGACCTCACCTGGAGCATTGTGTGCAGTTCTGGTGTCCTCAACATCAAAAGGACATGGAGCTGTTGGAACAAGTCCAGAGGAGGCCACGAGGATGATCAGGGACTGAAGCATCTCCTGGATGGAGCCAGGCTGGGAAAGCTGGGTCTGTTCAGCCTGGGGAAGAGAAGGCTGCGTGGAGACCTCATAGCAGCCTTCCAGTATCTGAAGGGGGTCTATAGGGATGCTGGGGAGGGACTCTTCATTAGGGACTGTAGTGACAGGACAAGGGGTAACGGGTTCAAACTTAAACAGGGAAAGTTTAGACTGGATCTAAGGAAGAAATTCTTTGCTGTGAGGGTGGTGAGGCACTGGAATGGGTTGCCCAGGGAAGTTGTGAGTGCTCCATCCCTGGCAGTGTTCAAGGCCAGGCTGGACAGAGCCTTGGGTGCCATGGTTTAGTGTGAGGTGTCCCTGCCCATGGCAGGGGGGTTGGAACTGGATGATTTTAAGGTCCTTTCCAACCCTAGCTATTATGTAATTCTATGATTAGGGAATGAAACACGCGTCACTATATCTGCACATCAAAGACCTCGCCGTCACAGCATCTGCAGGGCTGGGAAAGGAAAGATGGAGAACAGAGGTGACATTAGGGACTGATTGTGTGTAGGGGGAGCTCCCCATTGAGGCTTTGTCAGAGTGTATTTAAAGATCCGGGAGGCTGCAGCTCCCCTGTGCTTCCATAATCTCTGCTCAGCACAAACCCCACTGCACCAGACCCCTCCCTCGCCTTGCAGCCCTTTTAATACCCAAAGTGTCAGCCAGAGACAGGCTGAAATCTGCTGCTGGAGAGCTGTTGGTTTTGCATTTTTGTTTCCACTTTAGTCTGCATTATCCACAGCAACTTGAATATTCAGATAATTCAGATAACGGAAACCAAAGCCTGCAGTACGTGTGAAGAGGCCAGAAAAGAGAAGCCAGCCTTTTTCCAGTACCCCAAGGGATGCTCAAATCCTTTTTGCTTCTCATAATCCGCCAAGCCCCCCCTCCCCTCATTCCCCTGAAACACTGTGTTCATGCACAGTGTTTCTAAAAACATTTTAGGCATTTATTTCACCACCAGACACACTCAGCCCGAACACATCCTCAAAGTCACTTCAGCACTTGATGCACCACCCCCAGAAAAGGTGCTGGAGTTGTCTCCTTCCTGGTCCTGATGAACATCACCCCCAAAGCTCAGCATTACCCGTGGATGCAGCATTAGTTTGTCTGGAAATTTACAGCTGATGGACTGCTCCATAATGGCCATGCCTGAGCAGGCAGCTCAATGAGAGGTGCCTGACTCCTGGTATCCAGCCAAATTGGCTTGTAGAGCTCTAACAAATTTCCAGGGAGAGAAGCACAGGGCAACAGATCACTCAAAGATGAATATAAGCTGCCTGCTATTTCTTGGTTATTGATCAGAGATCTCTTCAAAGCAGCACACAGAGCACAGCTCGGAAGCCACTGCTCTAACTACCACACCTAAGACACCAGGTGCTGGAGCCCAGCAAGTTTCCATAGCTTGAGGGCTACCCACAATCCTCAAATTTAGCAGAGAGAGGAAATACCTGGATGACAGAGAAGGATACAGTTTTAGGCTCTGACCTCTCTGAGTTGATACTCTATTCTCAAACCAGTTATCTAGTGGTGCTCTGAACAAGTCAGTGATAAATCCACTCACTCCAAACATAAGAATTCCATCTTCCTTCTGCACAAACCAGCACAGAGTTTGAAACTCTGAGACACTGCAACTCCATGAACAACCAACCCCACCTCTTTGTACTCAATACTTCTGTTAACCACTCACCTCTGTGGACCTGGCAGCAGCAGCACTGAAGGGTGCAAGGAGGTGATGAGACCACCTCTGCCCCAGCCAAGCAGCACATCTCCAGCCTCCTAATTTCATGCCAAAGCCTCCAGCCCGTGCCACAGAGTGTGCTAATAAGATGACTTACATGACTAACCAGCACAGTGCGAGTTGTACATGTCAGCCAGTGCCGGCTGAACCACGGCACACAATTCCCTCTGGGAGAATCCTCCTGCTTTGGAGAATGATATTTATTTTTTAATGAACACACGACTATGGGTATTCATGAGGCTACAGGAACAGAGCAGAGCAGCAGTGTGCACACACCTTAATCATCACTTCACTTTAGTTTATAGGATCTGCAGGTTTCTTCTAACCTTTTCACAGCTCCAACAAAGAATAACCCATTAGCTGAACTCATAAACCCCAACAGCTTCAAGCTATAAGTAACCAAGAATAAACTCCTATTTTCACCATGCAAGGGCAAGCAAACAGGAAAGGCAAGGAGAAAGGGTGGAGTTAAAGCTATTATATCTTTCTTAACAGCTTATTACTGTAACAACAGATAATGCCTATATACAAAGGCTGTGCAGGTTGTCAGAGCTGAAGACACACGGGTGAGCTGCAGAATCACAAACCACCACCCTGGCTGGGTCTGTACACAGGTCTCTGACCATCAGTTTAGGCATTCCCCTCACAAGAAAACATCTCCACAACAAATCTGGGTGAAATTTAGTCAATCCCAGCACCACTGAGGCATCCAGACAAAGCATGTTGCTTGATGCTGAGGATGCTCCAGAGGTCAGTGATGCTCAGCACCTCTCTTCAGCTAAAAGGGCTACAGGGATTCCCTCCTGGCATTTTAGCAGTGGTTCTCCATGCTCAAATACCCTGTAGGAGACCTTAAATAACTCAATACCTTTCTCCCAGTTAATTCTTATCCCTGCTGCTTAATAAGAGCTTGAAAACCTCATTTTTAAATAATGGTCCTCATCATATTCAGGGATAACTATTTTTTGTTTAGGAATGGAGCAAAGAAATGGTATAAATTATGCTTAAGAAAACCCTTTGGCATTTTAACAGCACTGGAAAGAACCCATCTCAGAACAGTGCCTTATAATGGATGTCTCCATGGATACCTCTTTGTCAGCACCTCATTAGATAAGAGCTGAGACATGTAAGAGTATCTTCTCCTGCATTTCAGAGGCACCTCAAAAACACTAATTATGCAAATCCCCATCCTCTAACTGATGGATACTTGTAAGTTCAGGTGAGAAAATGCATCAACTGAGCCCTGCTAAGAAAGGAGAGCATTAGGTTCTTTTATGATTGCTGACACTTAGGCTATTACCAGAGACTGGGGCCACAAACTTGCTTTCCCCTCACCCTGCTTTTCCTTTTAACAGCAAGAAAGAAAGATAGAAAGGAAAAGACAGCTGGAGGGCCTGAATTCCAAGAGCAGCACCTGGGAAACCTGTGGTGTTTGAAAGAAAGCAGAGTCTGGGTGGCAGAACCACCACCAGGACCAGCCCCACGCAGCTCAGACAAGCACTTTGTCTGGATACTCCCCAGAGCAGTGACTGATTAGTCTCCATAGGGACAAGTACTTCCATTAAAACAAAACTCCAGCTATGGTAGAGAGGAACCACAAAGCAGCCTGACTTCCAGAACAGTATCAATGGCACTAGAAAGACCAAGACATGATTGAGAGAGCCATGTTACCTGTAAGCTAGACACAGTTAACAAAACCCTCAAGAATAGGGTGAATGTGAGAGATGGGTCTCACTGGGACCTCCAACTTCCTCTTCCACTGCTGACACAGCACGGGTTATAAATGCTGCAATTGCCTGTTCCTGAAGCAGCTGGGAGCCCACTGAGATCCGAGTATGGCTTAGCAGTGATGCAGGGAAGGGGTTTCTCTGTTGCTGAGCTGTGGCTGTCAGTCTAACTCACAGGAGAAATCCTTTGGACTTCTCTGTTATGCTGATGTGCAGCAGCCCCGTGGGACTAAACACCTGCTGGGAATGCTGGTGTGCTGCTTCTGGGCACTGCCTTCCCTGCTTCCCAGGTGACTGCAGAGAAACAGGGAGAAACTCCCAGCACCAGCCAGCTGCGTGCTTGAGCCTCTTCCTATGGCAAGACTCAGGGATGAACCCACAGGGATAACTTCCAACAATCCTACTGAATCCTTAGGGGGATAATCCAAGACATGAGTTACCTGTTGGAAGTAACTTTTACTGGACACCTTCCTATGCAGTGCTTCCATTTCAGGCACACTCCTTTGGAAGCTCTGAACAAAGTGAAGCCCTGAAGGTTTCTCACATCTGGAACAAAGATGGGTCACCTGAGAAGCTGCACTGCGATGCTTTGAACAGAAATTGGGGTTCAGTTGCACAGTTATGACTGGTAGCAGCTCAGACCCAGCTTAAAACTGGGCTCAGACTAAGAAAGGTGGATAGGAACACCAAGAACTGTCCACAAAGTTCCTGGGAAGGACTCAGAGTTCTCCTCCCAGCATCATCTTGCTGGCAACTCACATTCAGACAAATGGATTGCTCACACCCCTCTCTAAACTGCATACAACATCCAGCTTACATGTCCCATTAATGGTCAGTTCTAAGTGTCCTCACTATCCGTGTCTACAGTGAGGACACCAACACTTCACCATTCGCACAGGAAGGCGCAGCAGGGAGGGTGTATCAGGAGGACACACCACCAGGAGATGCTGCATATATGTTACATCACCAACCTATTAAGCTTTTGATGGCTGTTTAATGAAATTTCCACTGATGCTCCTTTGCAAAAAGCTTCTTCAATCTCTAGGAAATGCAGTGTCGGGGGGAAATGCCCCCAAGCAGGTCAGTCTCCCCAGCTTCTCTATCAGTCAACAGTAGATCCCTGTGGTTGCCTGATCCACAGCCTTCCTGCCTTCCACACCAGACAGAAGCCATCCCTGGCTCCGGCTGCTCCATTCTTGCACCCCAAGGCACATCAACACCAGGCACAGTAATTGCAAACTCTGCTTTCTCTTCCTGCCACCTGATTATGACTGTACCCCTCTGAGCAGACCAAGTATTTGTGTTTCATCTGTCAAACACACCCCTAGATTTAATTACTCAAGAATTGGCTCCCTTGTGGCTCACCTTCATTATTAGTCCTTTATCTGAGTCTGTGAAGGTTTGAGTTTTTCTGATGACAATCACTTGTATTTATAGTGCCTGTCATCCCAAAGAACACCTGAGCACTCTACAAGCGGGGAGGCACTTCACTTCTCCTTCAACTGACTGTAAGAACCTCAGCAGAGCAACGAGGCAGCTCTTGAACACACAGTGCTGTGGGCTTGAAAGGAAAAAAGTTTCCCCAGCCTGGGACAAGGAAGCAGAAGAAACAACTTTACACAGGGTGTTTCTTAACACTGAGACTTTTAGCACAGTCCTACCACATCAGTCAGCCCTGTTGGGACACTGCCATGCAGACACACGTGGCTCTTCAGACACAGACTACAGAAGCTCTCGTGCTCTGGCTGTGCTGAAAAGAGGCATTTTGGGTTAGCCCTTTAGGCTGGTGACTGAACTGTGACACGCAGATAATGCCATTGAGTCAGGTACCCTGAAGTAAACATTGACATCCTGCAGCTCATGGAGAGCTCGGGAGGTTCAGGCACTTCTCAGACACAGGAAGCAAGCGGTGTGGTTTACAGAGCACAGGAGCACTTCTGAGCCCCAAATGCCACTCGTTTTTTAAAGGGCAGACTTCTGCAAACCTCACTTATGAGCATTTTTTTCCTCCCAACTGTTTTCTTTAGGAATCCCTGTCACAGAACAAAGCCTTGCTGTGCATATGAAGGATGAATCCATTCCTGCCAAAAGCCTTCCTTACATAAGCAGAATTCACTGAAAGACTCCTGACTTCCAGCTCTGCTCCAGTCTCCCAGAAGTGGCAAACCAGGGCTTCCAGCTACCAACCAAGCACCATTCTACCATGATTTCCTGAAGACTGGATCAGAACAACTACTCTGCTTATGGTAGGTGTGGCAGTAGTTTTCATCTAACATCTTCAGAGCAGATGTGCAGGAAGGGGATGGCTGAGGTTAACCAAAGCAATACTGACTGCAACAGTAGAGAGTTCAACAGCTGAGTGAAAAGCATCACAACCTGTACAGAGGTCAGGGAGTCAAGAGCAGTTCACTCATTTCTACCACAACCATCCTCCACAACCCTGAGGAAATCACATGCCTTTCTGGAGTTTCATTTGCCTGTTCAGCCTCACACAAACCACAGCTCATGTTGGGGTGACTGGAGGAAAACACTCTGACAGCAGACTTACCTTCCACATGCACTTCTGTGATACAACACCTTTTTTGTCAGAGGCCTTCTTTTTATTCTTCATTAATTTCCTCAATAACTACAGCTTTCAGAATATGTTTTAAGACAAAGACATACTTGAATATTAATGTTATTGAAAAATAATGGGAGCTGAAAGTATGTCCTTGATCATGTCTAGACAGAACCAGATATAATGGATTTCTAGTATCTAGGTAGCAAATACAAATAGATTGGTATTACTCAAACCTGGAACATGTCTATGCTTTATCCACAGGATAAAGGCACAAGCTCTTACCCATTATCTGTTGTCTACTGTCCAGTGCATCACTCAACTCCGGAATTGTTACCTGCAAAGTACTTGGAGGAAAGTGGTCCAGGGGTGCTGGGTAGCTGCTCAGAGCCCACCTGCCGACCTCTTCTCTTCTAGTAAAGGGAGTGACAAACACCATCAGAACTGACCACAAAACTGAAGCTCAGGAAACTCTGAAGATCAGGAAACTGCATCCAAAGACTGTAGGCAAAGGGGCCTACCAACCTCCGAGTTCAGAGTGTCAGTGTTCAAGTCAAACAACTGGCCAAGAAACATGTGAGGTCAAACCTGGCTCTGAACTCCATCACTGTACTTCAGAGCCCTCAAAGGGAGCAGATCAGTTCCCAACTCCGAGCTCTTAAAAAACTCCTGCTCCCACCCTGTTACAGCCAGCAGCCCAGAAAGGTGTGAACTGAATTCCTCTAGCACCTTACAGGGCTCCCCACCAAGGCTTGAGTCTTGATACTGTGGAGTACCCCAGATGTTAACATCTGCAAACAGGGAATCTCCCACAGACCTAGCTGTCGAAGAGAAACAGCATACAGGACTCCAGAAGCCCTCCTGTGTTCCAGACAAGCCCTATTCCCATTGCTTATGCCCACAGATTTGTTTCCCCAAGGGTAGCACAGAAATGTTCGTTTGGCCCCAGAGCTGGTTTGGTAAAAGCAGCAGAGTGTTGGCAGGAGAAGCATTCACACCAACCAGGCACTCAGCAGCAAGGGGACCTTTGTCATTACAGGGGGGAAATGAGAAAGAAAGGTAAAACACAGTGAGCAGGAGTAGGTTCATCTCTGAGTTAAGGCTGTTTTATGTGTAAGCCTGGGGGAATTCACTTTAACACTCCATTTCAGTTTCTTTTTTCCTTTCTCTTTCGCACAAACTTGCATCTCTCTCCTGTCAGACTTTGATGGCTTTATGTAACTGTTTAAAAATTGAACAAGCTTCTTAACTTAGGTTTAGCAGAACACACTTTTTTTTTTTGCCTCTTGGTCTCGAATGCACATTAAGAATAAAGATTTCCGGAGAAAACAAGACCTTTTCCATCCTCTGACATCAGCCACTGGAGTACACAAAGCCACGGCCTTGAGGACTGGAGTTTTTTGTACATTCTGTTCCAGAACAAGCCGCAGCATCCGCAGCTCCAGTGGGCTTTACAACTGGGAGCTGGGAAGAAAGCCTCATCCCAAAGAAAACACAGGTTCACCACCACAGCAGCACACACAGCACTCCAGTGGGGGGGGAATCCTGAAAAGTGGTACTGAGGGAAGAAACACAAACCCCTTGGCAGGCAGGTATGGCAGCAAGAGCCCCAGGGGGCAGGCAGGAATCTGCCCCACATTATGGCCTGAGAAACGCTCTGTGGCCTCCTGCCATCATGAGAATCACTTCTCTTTCTGCAGAAGTCTCTGCTCTGTGTGACTAAGATGAAAAAGCTTGAGAAGAGATTCCCTCAAGGCTCAGAAAACAGAGGCAACTAACCTGCACCGTTTTCTGTGCTTGGATTCCCTAAATACATTAGTTTCTAAGCCGGAACTGTGTTTGTTGATGCTTAAGGTTGGCAATGCTGGTGGAAGAGGCTTTGGGGAAACCTAGTAAAAACATTCAACAACAAGATTTGTAATTAGAGTCCCTCTCTTCTTTTGCTTTGTCTATTAGAAAGTGTCTGTCTGTGTTTGCATCATGGGCTCTTTAGGGCAAACACTGCTTCTTGCTGTTTGCACAAGCTCAGAACAACCAACTTGGTCCCATCCATGGCCAGAAGCTATATTCAACAACAAACATGCAGCACAGGCATCTCTCACCCAAGCTGGTTTGTTCCTAACTTGGAGCTAAACCACAGGGCTTGTGGCATAGGACAAGGACTGCAAAAGGCACCAGCCACAGGCTTTGCTCTGCTCCAGCTTTGGGAAACAATAAGCAAATAGCATCCAGTTCTAGTTGGAGCATCCCTGGACATGGCGATCCCGGGCAGCAAATCCAGTGTTCATGATGCATACCAACACCACTGGCCTTCCTCAACACAAGGGTGCTGTGCTGAAGGCACACAACTGCACAGAGCACTGCAATCTCAGCAGCATAAACCCAAACTGAACATTTTGATACCCAACATCTCTGTCATTCAAACCAGGACACGATTCACAAAACTGCTGCATGGAGACCAGCATTGCCCCTGCTAAGGATGGGAATCATTGAATTGATCCTGCACTGGTTTAGGTTGGAAGAGACCTTAAAGCTCATCCAGTTCCAACCCCCTGCCACAGGCAGGGACACCTTTCACAAGAGCAGGTTGCTCCAAGCCCCATCCAGTGTGGTCTAAATGCCCAAGCACAGCAACACCCGAGTTTTCCAGTATCACACAGTGAGTCATAAAGATGACATTGAAAACTATGACAATTCACCATGATTATCTGCTGTTTGTCTCTAAACAAATTCCAGCCCACAGCCCAGCCACAAATGATCTACTAAAACAACTGCCAAGTCATGAGCACTGTGGTTTTTTCCCTTTGTTGCTTTTGCCTGCCACATTCCCACACAAAATGTCCCATATCTCCAGCTCGATGCTGTCCCTGGAGGAGGTATCCTTGACATCCACCTAACCCCATGGTGTCATATCAGTGCATCCCAAATCAGCTGCTTGTGGACATGCTGCAGTGTCAGCATCCTACAGTGAACAGGATTCAGCTTTGGGGGTGCAGCCCAGACCATAGATTGTACATGGGACAGGTTTGCCTTAGGGACTGTCCAAGCATAGAATAGAAAGAAAATACAAAGTACAGAGCCAAATTTACACTGCAGATGAGGCCTTAGCATCTAAAGGCTGGATGGAGCAACCACTAGACCATGGGTGCATGAAAAAGAGCAGTGTCTTGTGGAAAATAAGCATATTTTTAGAGCCCTGACCAAAAGATTTTAGTTTCATGAGGTTTCTGAATGTGGCCTGCTTAGGTATCTGCATCCAGAGGTTAGCATGTGGATCAAAGCAGACAGCAGAAGCATTATCAGCAAAAGGAATGCCTAGTGCAGACTTGCAGAACAAAAAACAACTAATAAAACAGCAATGGGAAGAAGGTCCTAGCCCTGCGTCAGAGGCTGCAGAGGTGCTGCTGCCAGCAAGAGAGCTGGGGCTCTACAGCAGCACTGGGGCTGAGAGGGTGCAAAGGGAGAACATCAGGCTCATCCCTGCAAGGACACTGCTCTGCAGCACATCACAGAGCACAACACCTGCCTTTGTCACCAGAAAGCTTCAACCCACACTAACCTGCCCCCAGACCAGGCTGAGCTGCTTGCAGCCACCCTTCTTCCCTTCCCTATTCCAAGAAAGGCCCCAGGGATCACCACCTGCCCTCGGGACTCCCATAGAGGCAGCTGCACCATGCTCTGCACCATGGGACCAGACCTGTGCTGGCCTATATGCAGCACATTTATATAACCAGTATAGAGGCAAGTCCTTTCTCACCACCACCAGTTACCAGTTAACCCCCAAACCACAGCAGCACCACTCAGCTCAGCTCCTCTGTGTCAAGCAAGAGTTACCCACCACCAAACTTCTGACCTACTTCTGCCTCGTGTTTCCCCCTCCCTACTCCTGCCCTCAGTCCCCAATTAAATCTGTGTGAGATTTCCTCAATTATCCTCTTCCTGCTAATAGATGTGGAAAGAGGATGCCATAACAATGTATTCCCCTGGCAATGGTTCAAAATAAGTCTCAGAATTAATGTTGGAGAGTGCAGGATGTAGAAGTGTTTTAATTAAACAAATGTATAGGAATGAGCAGATACATTTAAGAAAGCTGATTTTTGGCTGGCACCAAAATACTCAGCCTCTCAGCCATTCAGGGAGAATCCCAGTGCTTTCTTTTGACAGGCCAATAAATCAGCACTAATCTCCCCTTTCTGTGTAGCTGTGCATGCTGAGGTTCAGCTGCTTCAGAACACAGCAATACTCAACTGGCACAACCTAAACAGCAACACGGATGGGGTTTCTGTTTGGGATACACTCGAGTCTGGAAGAGGCAAAGCATCCTAATACTTGAAACAGCCACATACCTATAGCAAAGCTTGGAAGGGGGACATAAACAATAGCAACCTGTGTTTGGAGATGTTACAGGATAATGTTTCTATATGGAAAGAGGAGGAGCAGGGATAAAGAACTCCTGTTTGAAGACATAAAGTTAGATGTTCCAATGCAGATATAGAGATATTCTGTATGGATATAGGGATAATGTGAACACAATTCCTAATTAAGACAAAACACATCTGTGAGGAACAGGTAATGAACAGAACCTGGGAATCACTCTGCCCATTACAGAAGACATTAAGCCTTTGCTCAACTTCATAGGCCCCTTTTGACTCACCCCAGAGAAGTATGGTGAGATAAGAAATTGCAAGTCTTCATAAAAGGGAGGCCTTAATCCAATGGAAACCATATCTGCACACCTAACACCTGCATTTCCATACCTGAGTTCCTACTTTTATCTCCTCTAGAAACAGAGCCACAAACACTCCACAATCTCTTAACAACTAAATAACAAACTGCACTTAAACCCATCACTGCAAAGGGAGCACAGTGGAGCAATATTACAGATGGAAGAAGAAAGTTTATTTTAAGCCTGGTAGAGAGTAACACACAGCGTGTTAAAGGGAGCCAGAGCACATCCCTGCTGCAAATACCCAGAAACTTAACAGGAGCATATACATAAGTACACAGTAAATAGCTCATAGGGTAAGCTCAAAATTATTTAGGACACTGCAGTGCTGGATGAGCTGAAATGAAAACATGAAGACTTAAGCCAAGGTAGTGAAGGAAAGGCCTCTGTGGTGAGATGTGAAACCACCCCCCACAGCAAAGAACTGATGGGCTAAGAATGCAGGAGGGTTGCACAATCAAGGAGGCTTTTGCTGTGCTAGAGATGGACTGAGAGAGGAAGAAAAGGAAAGGAAACATTTTTTAACTGTTCTCCAGCATTTCTTTATGCTCTGAATGTTCTCATGCAGGACCTGGATGTTAAATATTATTAACACCCCCAGTAACATGCTGTCTCTCAAAACCAGAGTCCCCTTTTGTCTAAGAAAGGCAGTAACTCCTGTCCCACTGACATTAGAGGCAGCAATACTCTGGTTCTCTCTGGAAAACACACTTCAAATATCTCCTGGGAGGCTCTAAACACAAAGCTGCAGCTTCCCTTCCTGCCTCCCTCCCTCCCATTGCTGTTTGCTGTATGTACACCAAAGGCTTCGTTTTCCACCTTACTGCACATGCACTGAAGCTATTTTTGGCCAGGAGTGACGTGGCTTTGTTTGCATAACTGGGTTCCCACCTCATGATCTGCCGCTCTAATAGTCTGCAAAATAATAGCTGCAAAATGTCTGATTGCAAAGAAGTGCCTCTGAAGTTCAGTTTGCCTTGATCTTAAGACCAAGAAAAAGAGAAAACAGGAGGAAAAAAGTCTTCCTGCAGCAGCACTTATAAAATGCTTCAGCGAGATGTAACCCAAATTATTCAGTGAGGAGCAGCTGGGATATGGGGATTTGATTCTCCTCTGTTTGGGATATCAAACCAGGAAAGCCAAACTTCAACTCACAGGGGAAGATAAGCATTTTACACAGTGGAATTGTAACCACTACAGCCAGATCCACCACAGACCTGGTTTGTAACAACTCACATCAACCCCAAAGATCATCCATAGGTAATGCAAACTTATCAAGGGTGGCTAAAAACAAAAGCAGAGCTCAAAATAGCAGCATTTTAGATGAAGCAAATATGTTGGTTGGACTATTCTCAACTGTCAAAGCTGAGCTGTAATCACAGATCTCTCCTGAGGAGCATCTGATATTTGTCCAGTGTTAAAAGATGAAAGTGAGATATTGTAGAAGAGAGACAGCCCTAATGAAGAATGTAGGGAATAAATCATGTACAAAAAGATCCTACCTTGGCTGAATGGTTCTTCTTGTCCAGTCCCCAGCTACTGGCAAAAGGTGGACAAAATCCACTGCTGTAACAGCTCTAGTACTGGAAAATGCTTTCCTAATCTTTGCAGGCAGAAGAACTGACCATTTCTGGTTTAGCACATCCTTGCTTTGAAAATTCCAGTGCTTCAGGTTCTTACTTGACTCCCAGACAAAGCTTTGCCTCCCATGATGGTATTGCCTAACCAAGAACTTCACATTTGGGCAGGATTATAGTTCATTTAATACTTGAGACATCTCTCCCTTCACTATCTTCCTCCCTCATCCATCACCCTTATTCCCGCCTGCACGCAATAGTAAAAGGACTTGAGGCATTTCACTTACATCCTCATTGGCTCCAGTGAAGTCACACGATGAGTAACACAAGAACCATGAGCAGCTCAATCCCTTACAAACCCTGGTCACACTGAAGAGATGGGACAGAGGCTGTGGTGGGGAACAGCTCTCCCTCCTCACCTCTAGGAAGACATTTCCCACCTGCACAAACCACTGAGCTGCCAGAGATACGAGGAGAGCCTAGAAACATCTTTCTTACCCTGAACTGAAACAACACATCTCTGTTGTGAGCTTAGCTCACAACATTGTGCTGTTGTATTTCAGCAGGCTTCAGCATCACTGTTATGTGCAAGATGCATCTCAGAATCCCACCTCAGCTACAGAAGAGATTTTGAATCTATAAGGTACACTTTCATTTTTCCCTCCCAAATTTAGCTCCTGTTCAGCTAAACCCTGGTGACACTGCAGTGCCCCTGAATCACAAATGCAGCCAGAGCTTCAGAAGCTCTACAAAAGCATTTGTTCCAATATTTACTCAGAGATTTTTTTTTATGCTACACCTACCACAGACTTCAGTTTATTGAGAACATAGTGCACTGGGCAAGGGCAAACCACACAGTATATGCTGTTGCCAAGCAAAATGGCATTACGGTTTTAGCAATGCAAGACAAATTGAGTTTACACTAAAGCTTCTTTTGTATAAACCATATCCCAGAGTGAAACATAGAGACAGAGCTGAGTAATGAGTTGAAGCAGAGCAATCAAGGTGGAACAAGTGAGCAGCAGGGAAAAGGGTCTGTTCCAAGCTGATATTTAAGATGAGAATAGAGAGCTTAATTTGAACTATAAAGAGGTGATTACACACAGTCACCATTACACACACATTTAACACCATGTGGGATGCAGCAACCTGCAGTTGCACAGGAGACACCCCAAGGTCCAACTGCACTATAAAGACCATCATAAACTGGAAACTGAGATTCTTCTCCATTTAGGTTTATATGTAACCTCTAAACAGACAAAAGCCTCTTCTAAGTCTGGAACTTCAAATCTCTCTCGTGCTACCCAGAACAGAAACCCACCATGCAAAGTTCACCATTTTGTCATTTCAAGCTTCTTCACCCCGTAAGGATTCACCCAGGTGCAGTGACCATGCTATGGCACTGCTGGTTCAAGGCTTATGCCCCCTCAGCACTACTCTGTGCAAAACCATGACAGTCAAATGTTATCTCAAAGAAAGACAAAATAAGCAGAGCATGGTAAGTGCCTAAGTACCGCTCACTTCTGGTACTAGCAATCCTAAAGTGTGCTTTGTACTAATATTCATCACAGTCACTGGAGAGCAAGTCCAAAGCACAGTCTAGTCATGCAAAATGGATGCAAATGGATGTAGGGATGACCTAGAGTTCACTGGAGACATAAACACATTCATTCAATGTTCTCTGTGCTCCGATCAGTTCATGAACACATTAGACACATCAGACCTCAGGTGTCTGAAATGCTGCCCACTGCTGCAAGCCTCATGAACACAGAGGTCCTGGCTAAGCACTCTTCACACTGAGAGGTGGGACCATACAACAGCACTAGAGTTACAAGGCTTTGAGACAGGGGCATCAGGATCTTTCAGCCTGGACTGGAGTGCCGTTTCTCCCTTGAATGAGTAAGCCAACCTTTAGATAGTTTTAACAATACTGCACAGACAAAGGTTTTAAGAACTTGGAACAAACATTTATAAACACCTCAGTGTGGCTTCATGGAGGAAAGCAATATAAAAGCTACATAAAGACTTCAGAGCACCCCTCCCCAAAACTGAGCAGATCAGACACACTCTGCCGGAAGAAGTAGTGAACGTTTAAAACAAGGGAAGAGAGATTCCAAGGGGCTGTATTTTCCTAGCAGGCCTCCATATGTGCATATAAAGCTCTTGTAACCAGCACAGTGATATTTAACCTAATGAGCAGCAGGAAGGCCACGGGTGCTTTTCCATCAGCCTCTTCACATGGCCACAAGGACTGAAAGATGACTGCAATTACACACAGCTCACGTAGCAGAATGCAGCAGTCCACAGTGCCCATCACACCCCCTTCCTCCCCCAAGATGCAAGGCAAGAGAAGCATCATGGTGCAGGACACATTTCAAATAGAGGAAAAAAAAAAAAACCCATCCCCAACAAACACAATGCTCACTCAGCATAATGCCACNCCCCTTCCTCCCCCAAGATGCAAGGCAAGAGAAGCATCATGGTGCAGGACACATTTCAAATAGAGGAAAAAAAAAAAACCCATCCCCACTAAACAGAATGCTCACTCAGCATTATGCCACCAGATAAAAATAGAAAGCAGCAGGGCTGGTACTGAATACCAAGCAGCGTTCCCTATTCATTGCAGCACTGTGTGAGCAAGAGAGAACCCAAATCAAGTTTCCCTTCACTCTGTTCTCTTGGAGGGCGCACATTGTTTGCATTTCCTGTTCCTCATGAACAAGGGAGTGGGGAATCAGCTTTGGGGAGCTGTGACTTGCACATCCACCCTCTCTGCAATGGCAGCCCCCCACCAGCCTCTGGAAATAGCTGATGACTAGAGAGGACAGGCTGGGTTGGTGGTGTTTGGTGAATATTCAACACTTCTGCACAGTAGGCCTGCCTATTCTTAGCAGAGGGGATGTCAGAGAAGCTGGCTTACATGCAAAGCTTCCATTCTAACTAATTAGACAGTGGCTTCCTCCAGCATATAGATCTGGGCTTCAGTTCCTTGAACAAGAGCACAAAGGACGGGAAGGGGAGAAAGGAGCAGAAAACAGGAACGTATGCAGTCACCTTTGCTAAGTTAAAGGCTAAAAATCACATCTCTAGTCACAGGTAGATAAAGAGAACCAACACACACACCTCCACACATGGAGAGAATGGTGCAGATTTTAGGATGGGCTGAATGTCCTTCTGGAGTATGACTCCATAGCACTCATCTATGGAAAGAGACAACTCAGACTGGACAGCTAACTGTAAAACAGGGTACTTCATTGTTCTAACTGGAAGCTAACTGGAAGCAACAAGACCCTTCATAAATAGCAGCAGAAGCCAGGAATTTGGGTGAGGAAGAAGCCAGTCCAGGGTGGGGCTGTCACCCTCTGCTTCTGCCATCCAGGCTAGAGAATATCCTAGAAGCTGCTCCTCAACAGCTCCACATTCTGTGTGACATGTAGTGACACCAATGCTCTTTTTTGCACAACCACCCACGTCTCTCTAAGGGCCATGATGGCACCAATGCTGCTAAGACAAGCCCCATGCTTTGTCAGTCTCCTCTTGCTCTCTCCATCTCTCTCATTCCAATTCAAGATGGAAATTAGGTACAGTTTCTGCAAAAGCCTGGAATTCTAAAATCACTCCTCCCTGTGCCAGCTCTGCCACCTAAGCAGCCGTCGGCTGTCAAGGAATGAATCCAACAAGAGGTACCCAAACCCACAAATCTTACATCAAATGTATAAATCTTGCCAAAGAAGAAGTTTCTTTCTGGCAGAGATGATTTACGGACCAGTAGATTTCCACTCAGCTTGGGGCAGAGGCAACATGAATTTTCCAGCACTGCTACTGTAAGGCACATTTACACATCCGACTATATATCCTAGGCTCCTTGCAGCACTTACCACAGCACCTCTGATTTATTAGCCCCAGCACAGGTTTTCACACCTGCCTGCTCACCATAATTCAGGCTGAGCAATTGGCAGCACCAAACAAGCCTCTGAAGGCACCTTGATTAGCACCAAACCTAACTCTCTGTGCTAGTGATGGGTCTTTCGCATGCCTGTGTCAGAGCTGAATGCCACACACAAGTGTCTGCACTCAGGAGAAGCACATTTCCCTTTGCATTTCCACATCCTTCCTATATATCACCACTCGAGAAGCAAAGTTCCTTCACTAACTCTTTCCAAACTTCAGCTGTATTTTTGGTTTGCTGATGTTTCAGTTTTCCATTGCCTTTGTAAGGCTGCTCTAATGTCAGGCTGCATTTGCAGTCAGAAACAGGTCTGGTTTGACTGACACGACCAGGACACAGACCTTCTTGTTTCTCATGCATTCAGAAGCAATACTGTGTCAAAATAGAAGAGCACCTTGGTTTCCAAGCAGAATCTGAAGGACAGCTGAAGCTGCAAAACATATGGCTCCTCAATAACCAGAACAGCCTTCCTGAGTAGAAAGAAGCAGTTTATATCTGGGAAGCAAGACAGGACCTTGGGAAGGAAGACAAAAGGAAAGGCTGAACTCCTTGTCTCTCTAACCTCTGGCTTGTATCTCAGCCCACAAAAGGTCAAGAAAGAAAACAGGAGTGATGCAAGATGACATTCCAGAGAGTCAAAAGAAACTGGAATAGCAGTGGTCCATCCCTGCATGTGTTTCCTGGAAGCCAACACTCAACACAAGCAGGCTGGAGAAGTCTGTCCCACTTACTGGCATCTTACTGCTCTATGATGGAAGGGCAGGCACAGAGAACAGATCCTCCCTGGAAATCACACTTAGGAAGGGAGTTCATCAGGTGTCAAAGGGAAAGTGAACACAATACAGAATTGGTGAGGAAGGACAGCTGGGAAGGAAGGGGTGAGAAAGAGCCACAGAGACGTCACTGCAGATGGTCACTCCCCCCCCTTGATTCCATCAGGGAAATTCCTGACTCCCAGATCACCCTTTGTTTGCCCGCTCTGGAGGAACAACAAGGCCTAAACCTCTTCTGCCCTATGTGCTAGAAAACTCTCCCTGAGTCGTGTTAGTTACCAGTTCACAAATCCACGGATTTTGGACAACCCAGAGCCTTACTGTTGGGTACCAGTGAAACCAGACTCTCAAATGATACAAATCCAAAACAAGACCATGGAATGACCAAAGTGTCCAGCCCTCAAACACATGGCATAGCATAGATAGAAAACAATTCCCACATCCAAGCACAATAACCTATCAGACAAATGGTACCATTTTTGCCTTCTTTTCTGATTTTCCCCAGACAGACATGGGCATCCCCAGGCCCGTAACAGCTTTTACTTCCCCTGCTAGAAGCATCATTCACGAAAGAAAAAGAGCACAGTAGACTGGGTCTACATTTGCAAAACACTTTGAGAAAGAATCAATGCCATCAATTTGACACCAGTTTGGCAGCACCAAATCCAAAGGACATGTGGTTAAAAAGGGAAAATCATCAAAACCACAAAGCAAATCCATAGGTGATCTGCAATGTCACAATTCTTTCCATCTGCAAGGAACACTGAGACAAAGAAATGGGAGACCCAATGCCTCTGTTAGACCATAGAAGCTCCAATACACATTGAAAGGAAACTAATCCAGCGGGAAAAGGATAACAAACATCTTCTTGTATTACTACAAAATAACTCCAATAACAAAGAAATCCCCATCTGTGGCTGAAGGGACCACAGATCAGGGAAGCTGTTAGTAAAGCACACTGTTACTTGCCAAGGCTAAACATGCAGCAGGTCAATGCTCCCCCCCCGGGAAGCAGGGAGAGGCATATGCCAACCTTACCCTACTGATCTGCAGCTTCTCAGCTCCAGGCTTGAAGAGGTTCCATCGACGTCCCCCGTTCCTGCAGTTCCCGCGCACCTTCAGGGTCTTTGAAGCCTGCTCGTTCTCAGCTACCAGGATAAAATCCACAGGAAAGGAAAGGAAAGGGAAGGGAAAAAGGAATGACAAAAGAGAAATGCTGTGCTTCAGCTCAGGCTGGGGGCGGAGGCTGCTCTTTTCAATGAAAGAAACAAAATTGTTTGCAAGAGACTCATTCAACTTCTTTAGAAAATGAGAGCAGGGAGTGTATTTAGGTGCTTTATTCGGTGCTCTTGGGATCCAAGAAGAAAAGTGCAGCTTGGATACTACAAAATCACAGCACAAACTGAGAGCCATGTTCAGAGGTGGTCACAACAAGCTGGCTGGGAAGTCAGGGTGCTCTCCCATGAGCACCAGGCAGCACAAGAGCCTCATCCACATACACCACTACTGAAAGCGCAATAGCTGCTTGGGACATCACTGTTCACAGCACCTCTGCAGTCTGGACCTGCAGAAACCCCAGCTCTACACTGTGCTCTATGTGATACAATGCCTTGAGAAAGACACAGCTCCTGGAATTTATGCAGGAAATAAAAATGGAAAAGTCTGTAAGAGCTGTTTGTTAAAGAAACTGGGTTACTTCTCACCCCAGCATTTCAGGCCAGTCCCTCACAGACGCAAACCTGATCTAGCTTTAAGCAAGCTGTATCACTGACACCAAACTTCAGCCTGTCCTCACAGATGGCACAAACCCAGGTACAAACCAGCTCGTGCAAGAGAGGCAAGTAGTGGAGGGGGCTGGCAACTCACCTTTCAAAACTGAGTTCTACTTTTCTAACCAACCTGAATTTTCAGCTCCACATTCTCTCCCCCCTTTTTGGGGTGAAGATGCCATTCTGTGGGAGACCAGGATTTTTCCTTACCACATTTGGCAAGGGTAGATTTTAATCCCTTCTCCATCAGACCCCCCATCTTCCCTAGCCTGGAATGACAGCCACTGGGAGGAATGAAACAGAGCTGAGCCCTGCTCGTGCCCTCAGCAGGTACCTGTGGTCTAGGCAGCACACTTAGATGTTCTTGTGTATGCACACACCCACACCCCACGGGTGTTCCTATCCCTTGGAAGCTTGTCAACCCCTTCATGGAGAAAGGCATCTACAAAAACCAGCCAAATTCTGGAATTCTTCCCTGAAAGATGAATAATGCTCATTTTCTTTTCCCTGCTGCACCTCTAACCCAGGCAGAGGTTTCCCACTGGGTCAGACCTGAGGAGTTTGAAATCAGATAACAAAAGCTAAACGGTGCCAGATTTTGGGAAAGCGGAGATCCACACCCCTGCTCCTGAGGTTCATGTCACTTTTACCTTCCAGGGGCAGCACATACATACACACACTACACACTTGCTACCTCCAAATCAAAGAGGTGGGTACCTGCTCTGCCCAGGACAGCAGCGCAGCATGGAGCTGGGCCAGGATGCTGCTGCAGCCCTGCTATAGCTGGGTGGGCAGCAATCCTGGTTTTACTCTAGCTTTGCTGAGAGAGAGATTGCACCGAGACCCGTTTCCTCACTGTGATGCTGATGCAGGCAGCCTGATGGTATTTTTAGCAACAGCATTTCACTGTCTACACTCGCAGAAAATCAAACTGCAGCTTGAGAGCCAATTATAGCAAGAGGCTGCTCCCAGGCTCCAGAGGCAACGTGCCCATGTAGTAGCACTCAGGAACAAACACAGTGATGCTCACACCAAGAGGTGTCTGTGTTACTACCCGTGTGCTAGAAACACCTGCACCTTGACACAGGAGCCATCAACTGAAGAGGCAGCCACTTTGCCTTCTCCCCCCTCTTCTTATCCCTGATGTGCTGCCACCATCCATTCTCTGTGCAGATCACCAGCATGCTCCGGAGCAGTGCCAGCACACTCCAGCAGCACTCCCACACTTGAATTCTTGGTGCTAACAGTATCCCTTCAGGAAGTCATTTCTTTACTCTAATTATCAATCTCTTCAGTTAGAGGTTCAAAAAATGATGTCATTTATCCAACCATCAGCATATTCACCTGCCAACACAAGACTCTTCCAGCAAATACCTTCAGTAGTGCCTTCTCTAGTGTCAGTTTAAGCAGGACAAGTGCAGAGGATAGCTCATGATAGTCTTTGGCTCATGAGATCCCTTCTTAAACAGGAAGAGTACCCAAGCACAGGAGAAAAACCCCTCACTTCTTACTGTATCTCCAAACAAACATCAGATTTTAGTTGAGATCTCTGTATCTGTCACCTCTTGCCCCCTCCAAATGGCACATACTCACAACAGAAGCTGGGAAAAGGGGCAGAAAGCCAAGAAGAAACTACCAAATGAAAACTCACACAAGTTGCAGTGCAGCTTTTACACCTGATGTCCCTATCTGTCTTCTTGTAACCAAATTATAGCAATTGTGTTAAGAGACATAGACAGAAGATAGCTTTATGTCATCAAACTCTGAATACAAACACATCTTATTAGCTAGGAAGAAACTCCCCAGCATGTGGCTATCAGAGCTCCCTCACCTGGCTCCAGGGTTGTAACAAGCACAGATGCAAGCTGCATTTCTGACTTCCCAACCCCTACTGCCTTTGGCTTGCTCTGGGTGAGCCCAAACACACAAGCCTGGGAGCAAAGCACCATAAAGCTACTCACCACGTCTTTTGAGCAAGTGCTGCATGCGTTCTCCTAGCTGGTCCAGCCCCATGGGCGTGCTCTGGGACAGGGGTTCAGAGCGGCATCTCTCCACGAGGACTTTGAAGGATGGTGTTTGTGGGGATGGTTGAGGAGGATGAGATACGGGCTGGCAAGGAAAGGGTCAGAGAATTACCGATATGTGTCAAACCTCAGACAAAGCAATCACAGTACATACAATTTTAAACACACCTTAGACCTTCTCACTGCAACCTGCACCCACTACTTGTTTTCGTAGGAAAGCTCTGGTGACAGAGTGCCTTAACTGCATGAGGCTCATACCTTGCACACAGCACAGTGAGGGTGGATACCAGAAGCCTGCTTCAATGGGAGAGCCACCCTTTGAATCTTTCGCTAGGTTACAACTATCAGTCACCCCTGGTCTCCCTGTAGAGCCATGCTCAAGATACTTGTAAGCAGTAGAAAATAGAAGAGGTCTCTTCAGAAAGATCTCCAGCACTTGGAAGACATAGTCACAGAGTAGTAAGTTAGCAGTGGTGAGGTTCAGAACAGCCTGTTTATGTGTGTGCTCATGCAGCAGTGTAATAGCAGCATCTGACATGACTATTATAAAAGCAAAAGTTACAAGGTCTCAGAATAAAGCTGGGATACCCATCCAGAACAATTCCTGCAAAACAGTCTTCCTGGTAATAAGATCCATGTACAAGTGAATTAAATGAGTAACAAGATGTCATTTTTCGTATTCCCAAAACCGTTAACAAAACACTCCCTTCCAGGTATTACCAGAGGTCATATAAGGCTTTTTAACAAATCCATAAGAAGAAGCCTACAGATGGTCTGTGGAGAGGGCAGGAGGTGAATGAATGTAGCAGCATTGCTTATTGCTGTGCTGCTGGAGTCATTGGGAGGGTAGAGAGAAAGGCCTCTTCACCTGCAGATGGACAGGAATTACTTTGCTGGAACACGTAACTGCAAAAGGAGATACCAGACCCACAGACTGTCCTTCAAAAGCCAAGACTTACATCACTTACCTGCTAACAAAGGTCTAACACACATGCACTGACCCTCCTGCAACCCAGTATCTGTAATATAAAGTCTCTTTACAAGCACAACTGCTTTTCTCTCAAGGTATTTCCTGCCCACCCTACATCACCTCCTGGTGGCTCCTGGTGGGACTGGGGAGATGTTTGGTAACATTAATCCAAAGCAGGAATTAACATTCATAGCTAACTGGAGAACAACAATGAAGTTCCCCTCACTTTTGGGTGATTCCACCTTTTATCATTCTATTTCAGGAGGGGAAGATCCTGAAAGACACAATTTGTACAGCAACGTCCTGGGTTCAGCAATAGCAGTCAATTTTTCTCCTTCTTAGTAGCTGGTGCAGCTGTGTTTT